>CAUYPK010169485.1:0-38080 GCA_963574355.1 Loris lydekkerianus
ACAGATGTCTTTGTTATATTGTGACTTTTGGTCTTCTGGGTATAAACCTAGAAGAGGAATTATAGGATCGAAAGGCAGGTCTATTTTTAGGTCTCTAAGTATTCTCCAAACATCCTTCCAGAAGGGACGTATTAGTGGTATGAATGCATTTATATGCTGTCGGGTGTATCTCACCAGACAGATGTCGAGAATACCGGAAAGTGAGAGGGAGCTTATGAACAAAGCTCTGTAGCACACACATCCTGGGTGCGGACGTGGGGAGGAGTGCTCTATCTGATGTTGATCCAGAAAACAGGTAGACTTTACGTTCAAAGAAGGAGCAATAAAGAAGTTAACTGATGACTCCATCCTGAATCTCAGAGTCAAAGCATTCTATAACAGACATACTCTTATTTGACAATGTGAATGTTACTTTCTTTGCATTATTATTGTTATTATTGCTTAAAAAAAAAAAAAAAAGAAGGAACAATAGGCTGTTAACATATTTCTTAAGTAAGTTATGAGCTGGAGGAGTTCCTGCCCCGTGTCTACCAGATTACCCCAGGGACAGAGTCTGAGGTGGAGATTTGCACGCAGGAGGTTTTGGGGTGCCATTTCAGGAACAACACGCTGAAGGGCGAGGGCAGCAGAGAGAGAGACACACATGGAACTATGATGCGGCTGCACCAGAGGCCTCAGACAATGGGGCAGGGGGCTTTGGACTGGGTTGACCCTTGGGAGTTCTGCCTTGAGGGAGGGAGCTGGGCTTTTATGCCCCTGGGTCAACAAGGCACTGGATTCAGGCCATGTCTTGGGAGAGGCGCGTTCTTGGGAGAGGGAGCTCTCTGCACGAGGGAAATTCCCCCAGAGGAATTCAGTTGACAGTGTTACAAAGCACAGTCTACACTGCTCCTTTTGTTTTCCCTGTGAACACATTGGTCATAGGAGTAATGAGAGAGGAGAGAGGAGATGAGGCCCAGGGTACTTAGAGTAGTGAGCATTAGAACTGGTTTTGCTTTACGTAAGAAAGTCTCCCAAGAGACATACGATGTAGCCGTGTTTTGTAGCAAATTTGGAGAACAATAGTGTATTGGTTTTAGTCTTCAAGTTTGTGTGAGTTTACTAGCAAAGCTCAGGATCACAGGTGTTAGTGTAAAGAAAAGGATAGAGCTTGACTCATTTAAGGTCGGATGAAGCAGAAACATAGAAGTTCAAGAAATTTGAGTATATAAACAAAAGAGCTTCAAGAGGTGGACTATGCAACCCAACTGAAACCAAGAGAGGGTGGTAGATGGCGGAGACCTAACTCATTCTCAAATTTCTGGGGAGCGTCAGGTGTTGACCCAAGCCCTCTTCTCTCTAAATACCATCTATTTCAATTTGCTTTATTTATTATTAAATTTGAACCCCACATTAACACTTCATGATAATTCTACCTATGCAGAAGTTCTGGTACCAAAATACCCCAGTGTTTACTTGAAAATATTTTTATTCCCATTCTTAAAACATATTTTTTTGCCAGACATGAAATTCAAGGTTGGAAATTATTTTCATTCAGCATAGTGAAGAAATCATATGTCTTCTACCTGCCCTTGTTCCTATTGAAAAGTAGGCCGTCAGTCTATGGTTGCTCCTCTTTCTTTCTCTTTCTTTCTCTTTCTTTCTCTTTCTTTCTCTTTCTTTCCCTTTCTTTCCCTTTCTTTCCCTTTCTTTCCCTTTCTTTCTCCTTTCTTTCTTTCTTTCTTTCTTTCTTCTTTCTTTCTTTCTTTCTTTCTTTCTTTCTTTCTTTCTTTCTTTCTTTCTTTCTTTCTTTCTTTCTTTCTTTCTTTCTTTCTTTCTTTCCCTTTAAATGCTTTGGCTTCTTATTTGGTACCTTGAAAATATGCCACATCACTTTCTATAATATCCAGCTTTTTCCTGAAATTTTTAAGTTTGTCCTTTTCTCTTTGACTTTTGAATTGAACCGAGGTGGGGTCATGGCAGGTGAGGACACTCACTGCCGACTACAGGGAGAATGGCTGACGCTGGGGAAAGCCAGTCTCAGGGACAGGTGTGTGGCCCGTCTGGATGCTGAGGCGGGTGAAGATGGCAGATGGGGATAAGGACAGTTGGCAGTTGGGGGCTGAAGGAGGCAGTGGGAGAGGGCAGTGATGTGAATGTGCTCTTTAAAGCATGCATGAATGGATGGCAGGGTGTGAAGGGAACGATAGGTAGACAGGAGGGATGAGGGCAGCCTGTGCTGTAAGGAAGGAAGAACAGTCAGAGTGAAGAGAGAGCAGAGGGAACGGCAAACTCTTGTTTGCCCCTGAAGTCAGTGTGGGTCCATCTCTGTCCTCCTGAGAGGCCCATGGGGAGGTAGGTTCTCAAGGAAGTGTCACCGGGCAGTACAGGAAAGAGGGCTGACCTGCTCTGAGGAGGCCCAGGACCAAGCTGTGACTGTCCAGCATGGAAAGGATGCACTAGGCTAAGTGGCAGAGGTCGTACATGAGGGCTGTGGTAGGTGGGAAGCAGAGGACCATGGCCAGAGGACACAGAGCTAGATGGAGCAAGTGAGGAGGCCCGTCCCACAGACCACAGACAGGGACCAGGCTGGCACAAATGTCACGATGAGAGGCGTCCTGGGATAATCAGCCTTGTGCTGCTGGGTTGCTATGAAACTGCAGAAAGCCTTCTCTGAGCGCGTGGGGCAGTGGGGCAGTGCGTTCACTAGCTCCAAGCCCGCTGACCTCGCACTGCAGCCTTGGGTGAGTGGAAGAGAAGACACACTCGTTCCAGACTCCTTAACCTCACATTCAAAGAGCAGCCAGAGGCCTTGTGCCATTGAGATGGGACGCGGGGGAGTCTTGCCTCGTGTGGGAAACAGCACAGAGAGACTCTGGCTATTAAACAGTTGGCAAGCTCAGCTTCACAATAAAATAGAAGGTCAAATTCACGTCCAGTGATGGCTGTAACTACGTTGAGATAACATATATGAATGCATTTTAAAGACTATATTGCAAAAGAGATAAGAATATCACCTTCTAATTAAAAAAACTTTACAAACCAACCGAGGAGAAAGAGGCCTTAGAGATATTATAACATTTTATTTTAAAAATAGCTACAGTTTTTATTGATAAAATATCTACATATGTGAACAACAATCCAAATACATACAGAAGAGATTAAGAGGAAGACACCCCCCTATCCCATCCCCTCAGAGCCCCCCTCCTCTAATAGTCATTCTCCAAAACAGCTACTCTCAGAACTTTCGCACACGTCCTTTTGAGAATGTTTAAAACACTTAAAGCCACAAATCCCCATCCTTTTTATGAAGTGGGGAGCACCGTAGAGCATTTTGCACTTGATCTTCTTTTTAGCAGCAATTGTGTAGAACTTACATCGGGGCGTACAGATCTAGCTCATTCTACATGGCTGCTCTGTGCTTCACTGTGGCGCCACACTGTTATTTATCTAAGTGGTCCTCGATGGAGGGACTGCTTGGGTCCAGTCTGCATATGGCCACCGACATCAAAGTCAGGGTCACTTCACTTAGACCTCACGCATATGCCAAATCCTCTCTGTGTCTGCAGATCATCAGGCTCACAGCATCTGAGCAATTATAATTTATTTAGGTTATGATGTATTGACCTCCTATGAGATCAGCTGGGGTTCTCCATATCCCTCCAGTTGTGTATCATTAACATTTTTTTCAGGTGAACAATGGAGAAACATCGTCATTTGCAATTATTTAATTATGAGGGATGTTGAGCTTCTTTTCAATTACCTATGTGCAATTTCTACTTCTATGAATGTTAACAGCCCGTTTTCTCATTTCCTCCTATTTTTGTTCTACTTTTATTATTTTTCAAAGAGTTGAAATACTAAGAATTTTTTTATTGCTTGTCATTTATTGGAATCTTTCACTTTTCTTTTTGCTGGGCTTTAAATTTTGATCTTATTTTTGTTATCAAAATGTTCTCCTTATAGGCTCTACTTTCTGTTTCTTGCTTTCAAATACCTTTTCCAATACAGATTGTGTTTAATTTGCCTGTTTTTTTTTATAACATACCTTTAACATTTTTAAATGCTTGAGTCTTTGATTTGTACAATTTATCTGAATTTGGAGGTGAGGGAAGAACCAAGTTCCTGCTATTTCACAGTTGTTCCTTGCTAGTTATTTAATAATCTATTTTTGTCCAGTGATTTTTAAATCCTGCAGTTATGATGTGAATCATATATATATATATTTATTTAGTTCTGGACTCTCCATGTTTCAATATCTAATAAATCTTGACCTCACTTCTACTCTTTTTTGTTCCTGGAATTTTCCTGACTTTACATACATAATAATGTTTCCAGATGAACTCTGGAAACAAGTTGCATAGTTCCAGAAAAATTTAGTGTGAAGGATGAAAGCTGATATTTTTATGATACTCAAGGTCAGAGTTCATATATTAAGTCTTCTTTTATTCCTCAGAAAGTTAATGTGCTATTCATATGGATCCTTTGCATATATTTTGTTTAATTTAACCTAGACATTTTTATTATTGTTTCTACAACTCTAAATGGGATGCCTTTAATATTTTATTTTCTCTGTTTATGTTTAACAAATACTCTTTAATGTTTTATAAATTACCATTTTACTGAAGGGGGTTTTACTAAATCCTCTTAAAGTTTTTAATAGTTTTATTATATTTTATTTGAATGATCATTTTGGGTGAAAGCTCTTTACAAGGTCCTGTCATTGCCATTACCACTGCCATCATCATTATCACCATTCCCACCATCACCATCACTATCACCACCTTCAGTATCCCCCTCACCACCATCACCACCATCATCACTGTCACTGCCATTATCATCACCCTCACCACCATCACCATCACCCTCGCCACCATCACCATCATTATCACCACCCTTACCACCACCATCATCATTGTCACGCACACCACCATCACTGCTATCATCATTATCATCACCACCATAATCATCACTATCACCACCATCAGTATTACCCTCACCACCCTCATTAACATCAGTATCACAACGACCATCATCATCATCACTATCACTGCCATCATCATCACCCTCACCACCATCAGCATCATCACTATCACCACTGTCATCACTATCATCATCATCACTACCATCATCATCACTATCACCACCATCAGTATCACCCTCACCACCCTCACCACCAACATCATCATCATCACCCTCACCACCACCATCATCATCACTATCACCACCATCACTACCACCCTCACCACCCTCACCACCAACATCATCATCATCACCCTCACCACCACCAGTATCATCCTCACCACCCTCACCACTGACATCATCATTATCACCACCACCACCATCATCATCATCACTATCACCACCATCAATATCACCCTCATCACCCTCACCACTGACATCATCATTATCGCCACCACCATCATCATCATCACTATCACCACCATCAGGATCACCCTTACCACCCTCACCACTGACATCATCATTATTGCCACCATTATCATCATCACTATCACCACCATCAGTATCACCCTCACTACCCTCACCACCCACATCATCATTATCGCCACCATCATCATCATCACTATCACCCTCACCACCATCACCACCTCCATCATCATCAGTAGCAGTAGTAGGAGTGCAGAAATAGCAGTGATAACAACTTCAACCCTTCATGTGCTACATTAACCCTATTCTGCTCACATATGTAGAGCAATTCTGAATGAGCAATTACTCAAAACAATAGTCAACCATTCACTTACAAAATACTTATAGACTGTCTACTCTATACTACATGTTCAGCTATGAGAAAACATGCAAAAATAAAGGTACAGGAAGAAAAGAGGGGAAATTGAGTGTGCCAATCTTCTTATGTACCTCATCTTTTGTAATTTCTCCAAAGCATTTTTTTTATATATTGTTAATTATGTTTTTATAAATATGAAACTGAGACTCAAAGAGTCTAATTCCCATGGCCAGGATAATATGGTGACATGTTTGGCATTGACACGCATGTCTAATTCCACAGTCCTCTCTCTCTCTTCCCTTGCACAGACTTACATTCTTAGATGGTACTGGAGAGAAGTGGTAAAAGGTGACCGTAAGTGGAGGGAAACAGAATAAAATGCCACCTGGGGCTGGAGAGGTGGTTGGGAATAAGTGGGCATTGACCAGCAAACCAAGAGGTTGGGAGGAAGAGGTTATGTTTAAGAAATATGTTTTTATTGAAACACCCAGAGATAGGAGACGGCATGCACAAATGAATGGGACCATGAGAAAACACTGAAGTCAGGGAACTGTTTTAGACGTGGTCATGAATTGTTTTATCTGAAATGTAAGTGTGCCTAGAGGGCAGAAACAGAGTTGCAGAATACTATGGGTATGGTAGATTAGCCCATCAGTGGGCTGACAATTATTCTTTTGTTTTTAATGTCTTTATTAAGGAATAATTCATATATCATAAAATTTATCCATTTGAAATATACAGCTGGGATATACACCCAAAGGAAGAGGTACATGTAGGCTAGAGGTACATCCAGGCTAGGGAGATGGACTCTGGGAAGTGAGAGTGCTTGGGGCCATTCAGGGCACAGGGTGAA
Organism: Loris lydekkerianus; assembly: GCA_963574355.1. Lineage (NCBI taxonomy): Eukaryota > Metazoa > Chordata > Mammalia > Primates > Lorisidae > Loris > Loris lydekkerianus. The sequence continues at coordinate 6,579 of CAUYPK010169485.1, forward strand.
GGAGACAGGAGACCTTTGAAGACAGAGTAGGGAGAAGCTGAACTTAAGTAGACAGGCAAAGGAGAGAGGCCCACAGAGGACAGAAGGAAGGAGTGACCAGACAGGAGGAGTAGAGTGAGGGCCTGTGTGTCCCAGAAGAACAGATCTGGACAGGGCTCAAGGACAGGATAGCAGAGAGGACTGGAAAGTGTCCAGTGGACCTGGTGGCCAGGAAGTCCTGCGGGAGCTTGGTGAAGATGGGTTAGTGGGTGAGGATGCAGATTAGTATAAGAAAAGACATGAGTGGTGGGGGAGGCAGGGCTGTCCTTCAGGGAGATGTCCTGACTCCATGGAGAAGTCCAGATTCTCTTACCTTTATGTTCATAAACCGGAGACAAACTGGTGTGGGGTAGGGTCCCCAGGCAAAACTGAAGTCTGCTGTGGCCTCAGGGCAGAATGATCTTGCCATGTTATGGTGAAACCCAGGTCAAGGCTTCTCTCCCCCTGCGCTCTTTGACCATAAGTTTCATAATGTCCTGGCCAGGCTTCAGTAGTTGAGGAGCTGAGGTCACTAGGAAGACAACCAAGGCCACATGGACCCATCCAGAAAAGAGTATTCTCAGAAATGCTGCTCCCTTCCTCTGGAGGAAAGTTGGCATGTGCTTCTCTTTCTTTTTATAGGCTTTCCTCACTCTGGCACTGACCAGTGCATTTTATTTTTTAGATTTTAATTAAAAAAATCTTATTTTATCTGGGCTGCAGAGAAACTCACATTTGTGAGTGTGTCTCTCTGTGTGTGCATGCTTTAAACAGTTTAAACAATAAACTTTTTCTCATCTATACCGATCCTTGTTAAGCCAAAGAGAATAAATAGTTTATATTTTTCAAAAAGTGTGGTTTAGTAAACAAACAAATAGCAATACTGATTTAAAACAACTTGAAAAATTTGAGGAGCGCCTCATTTCTTTGCTTATCTTTTTCCCTGTATTTGCTTTACATGGCCTCATTTATCCCAGTGACTTCTCTTGGGAGCTTCCACTTCCTGCTACCTTGGCCTCCTACTTGTACAAAAACATTAGAACAGGGAGCTGATGCCCCCAAACTGAACAAGTCATGGAAAAAAACAAGCAATCAATTACGTGTGTATGCATGTATTTGTAGGCAGGACTGTTTATGCAAAAGAATCTCGATGAGGGTATGCATGAAAGAGATTTGCATAACATAGCCCCAGAAGAAATTCCGGGAGCTCAAGCCTATCTCTGTTCAAGTGACCCACTGGAATTCTTGGAAGTGCTGTCTGGCTGTGGAGGAAAACCAGGTGGTGGTAACTATTTCACCATGTGGCACTGAGGGGCAAGACTTGGGGACCAGCATGAATTAATCATGGGCTTTTAGGATGTCATCACATTCCTTGCGTCTGGCTTTGGTGAATTCCGAAGTGAATGCTGGGAGAGAAAGGCCATTTTGGTTTCAATGTTTTTTTTTTTAAATGCCAGTGTTGCAGTTGTAAGCTTCCTTTGATGTCAAGAGCCCAGAACCTCTGTAGGGTAGGGACCCACTGCACCTGGCGGATGCGTTCAGTGCCTTCCGTAGAGGGGACATTGACAACAGACTGACCTGGCCTACAGACTGCACAAGGGAAGGAATAGAGGGTGTGCAGGGCCTTTGCTGGGGAGCAGTGCCCAAGATTCTTCCACTGAGGCATAGTGCCCACGTAGAAGTCCATCTTCTATTTTTCAGTCGGCCTTTAAAAGGGACACCTTCCCTACCTCTCCTATAGATCAGCACAACTGTGAGAACTACAAGCTTGCCATTGTCATCCCTTCTTGCCAGTTTGCAGAGCGACCCTGAAAGTGAATGTGCCAACAAGTAGGGCAAAACATGCCTCCAGGGAGATGGATTCAGGTGAGCTAGTCTGTCGACAGCCTGAGCGAAATCAGCTTGATAATCACCAGATAATCAACCCTAGTGAAAACATTTTCTGGAACTTAACAGAGCTTTATTACATCAAAGTTATAGGGAATAAATACGGTCAAGTATTTTGGAAGATTGCTTCTGGCTATAACGAGTCCTAGAGTCTTAGTTTTCTGAGACTTAACGTGTTTAGTTTTGATTATTTCCTTCATGTGTAACATCATTTCATAAAGTCTTTGATGCAGTTCACATTAAGTACTTAGATAAAATATACACAAGGAGACTTCCAGGTTATGAGTGAAACTTGCTACCCTTGCTGGACCAAGGAGTCTATCCATCTATCACCCAAATCAATCAATGGAGCCTCAGATGAGAGATCAATAGTTTCACTTTTATTTACAGAAAGCAGCAAGGATATTTCCTCAAAGAACTGTTCTGCCCTCCTCTTTCCCTTTGCTACTTTTTATTCTTACAGTAAAAGTAAATATCAGCAATGTTATTATTTATCATAGTATATGCTAAACAGATTTTTTTCATAGGTTACAAGGTTATATGATGTCCTTCTCTCTTAAAATGGTTATATTTTTAAAGCATTTTTATCCTAGACTGAATTTATAGTTAGTCAACATTTCACTGGGTGCACAGAGTGCTCTGGGGTTTTGACCAGTACCATGGAGCACAATTCCCCAACGTATCTATGACAGTAGGTCTTGGAAGTAAATAAACAATCTCTAGATGTCAGCATGGAGGCTCATCTGGCCTTGTTAAGGCTTGTTCAGGTTAATGGTGACTGGTAACACTACCTATGTCTAAATAAATCTCTTCCACCTTCCAGTGGGATTCCTAGGAAATACAGAAGGTGCAAAGTCTCTAGCACCAGAGACAAGGAGCTTGATCATTGAGTCCAGCTGTGGAAACAGTAGGCAGTTAGAAAGGAAGGAGACGGGAGAGGGTTTGCATTCACCCCACCTGTGTGGTTTTATTGTGGAGACCTGGTCCCAGGGGTCAACCAGAAAGCTCTAGTAAGAGGATTTGCTTCCTGAGACACTCAGCTCTTTCCTTAACCAACTGCTCTCCTGCCCTAGCCACCCAATTGCAATTTTCTCTCTTGTCACATCTACTAATTGTTACTTGGGTGAAAATGTTTGTACAGTGAATCACTGCGTTGTGGAACTGAGCTCAATAGTAGAAGTAAAGGAATCAAGTAGGTGCGATGGACCTCCCCCTTCTGGGGACTGTCACTGTGCATGAAGCATCTCTAGCAAAGGTGACTGGAAGGGCAGTGCAGGCGTCCACTCAGGAGCACCTTTCATGTCCAGCGCACTGGGCAGGTCAAACCAGCCCAAGAGTGACTCACAAAGTAAATGCCTGGGAGAAAAGAGAATTTCAACCACAGGTAACATAGGACAACCTATTCCTCTCCTTCAGATCTGGCAGGGGAGAAAAAGGGGACTTTTTTGCATCTGTTGGCAAAGAACTCTGGGAGTTTTTTCTTGCTCTATTATGACTTTAATGGAGTAGTGAAAAGATACTGGAAGAGTTATTTTCTTGTTCTGTTACTACTTTAATAAAATCAGGGGAAGATACTAGGACTAAAAGAGAAAAGTGATTATTCTAAGGATATGGAGAAAATGATTTACTACCTACAGAAGAAGAAACTATTTCTATGTGTGCTCAACATAAAATATAAAAAATCATGAAGTTTATGAAATAGAGATGAACATATAAAATAAGTTGAGGTAGGCTGAAATAAAAACAAAAACGACAGGACAAAAGAGTGGAGGAAATGCAGAAATGTCTAAGATTCTGTTACAGAATTAAAATCTGTAATATAAAGAGTAAGAAAAAAAAAAGGGTTGGCAATGGAAAAATCCCTGAGCTGCTGGCCCAGCTACATAGGCTACCTAAGAAAGTACAACAAATACTCATGTAGGACATGATGATTGGAATAGAGTAAATATTGAGAATGGAAAATCCAATTTATGACTAACATGCATTCTGCAAATGAAAGCTAAAAGAAATGTAGCAGAAAAAAACCCATCACACGGAAGAACGCTTTCCTGAGTTTATAAAAAAAAAAAAAAAAAAAATGGACTTTGTGAGTAAAATGAATCATCTTGTGAATGGACACCTATGTGCAGACATATTCTGTCCAAATGTTTTAATTTCAGTGATGATGAATAACCTCCCCAAATCACACTTGAAGGAAGGAAGGATGATCACCAGAAAATATCTAGAAGAAATCTCCCAGAGATTTTAGAAAATCTCTTCCGACATTGAGCCCTGAAGGACACTGCAGAGACTCCTGGGGATTTTCCTGGGGAAAGATATAGAGCTTTAAACTTTCTATTCAGCCTGTAAGAAAGACATGCTTAGTTAACAAAGGCCTTTCTTGGAAAACCTACTGGTAAAATGAGAAACAAAGGCAGATATTTAGTCACAGGGAACTCATAAAAGGCTTGTAGTTAGGATTATTCCAGGCACACAAATAGAGCTAGATATTAAATAGTCTTATAAACAGTCAAACTTGTGTAAAAATTAAAAAAAAAATAAATTAGAAGCTACATGACATTTAAATAGTAAGTTAATAAAAATCGTAACTGGTATAAGCACATGGGTGAAAGCATGTAAAAATTCCTCATCTACGAGTGTGCTCAAAAGTCATTAAATTTTCTCAAATTTGACAATTAGGGAAAACAGAGGGAGATGTATGTTTTGGAAAAATTTGAAGGATACCAGAAGTAAATTTGAAACAGGACACATGCTTTCAAATCGCTGGAGAAAATAAAAACAAAGCAAGTGTCCTTAAGAAAAATACAAAGGAAACAATAAAAGCATACCAAAGCAGAAAGCATAGAACGAGATGATAGAATCAAGGGCCAAATAGATATATGTTAAATCACTCAGGTTAGGTTAAGAAACAGAATTCAATTATAGTCAGTATAAAATAAAATGTTTAAAACAAAAAGGTATAGAAACAAAGAAAACTAGGCACAATGTCCCTCCTCCCCCAGCGGTCCAGATGCAACCCCTTTCCAAAAAGACCACTTTCATCGAAAGTAGCATTCAGTGCAAAAAACAGATAGCAACGGCAAAAAAGAATTAACAAGGAAGTAAGTGACATTATTGATGAAAGGTACAATTAACCAAGAGATAATAATATAGATGTGTCAAATAAGAACACCATTAAAAATTAAGCAGAAGTTCTGAGAAAGTTTATAGATAAGGTGCATTTTACAGAATTCCTCTTGGAATGCACCCAAAAGGGGGAAGAGTCATCTATGAAACATAGGGAAAAACCCTCAACTCCTATCATGAATGGAAAAATATATGCAAAACCTACCACATTTTAGACCGAAGTAAAGGAAGGGTGGATGTCTGTCCTCATCTAGGGGAAGATTTAGCTCTTGGAGGTGAGAGACGGGTGAGACTCCTATAAATATCCTTTAACTTGGGGAGGGAGGCCTGGGTTATGGATGACTTAGGGCCTATTTCCACAGCATCCAAGGAATCAGGAAGGCATGGCTGATGAGGGACCAGGTAGCCTTGCCATTCAGGGTTTCTGTGATTGGGAGGAGTGACTGCAGATGGGGTGGAGCAGAAGAAAACCAGGAACAATGCCCTGACGGTTCATTTTTTATCTGCAGAACCAGTCCAATGTGTGGAAATCATCCTCCCCAGACAAGCTGTTCGCTCTAGTTTCTGCTAGCTGACCTGCTTGCCCAAGAGGAGAAACGCTGAAATTGAAAGGGAGAATTTCCACAAGCGCCATCAACCTGTCAAAAGAACCAGCTCAGGGGACAGCGGGTTCAGCACTGAATATGAAAAGCAAGTTCAGAAAGTATCCGAGGCTTACTTCCAGGGTCTCCAGCAATCGGGAGCTTTGTTTGCCATCTGCCCCGTTTTGTGGGTGGCCTCCAGAGTTGTTACAGTGGCAGCATTAGGCCATCAGCAGAAGACTCCAGAAGGCACTACCCACGAGCTGCGCTGCTTCACCATCCCTCCAGAGGGACTAAGGGGCAGAGGCCAGCGGGAGGTGGAATTCAGCTACAGGGAGTGTTCAAAGACGGCAGGTTCTGCCTGGGAGGAACTGAAGTCCCTGTGGCTGGAAATTTATAAGCAGTGGCTGATCTACTGTGGTGTGGAGATTTCTGTTCTTTTTGAGCTTAATTTTTGCTGTGACTAGGAGGAACGGGACACAGGAGAAGAACACAGCAAAAGCACCTTGGGCTCCAAATGAAGCTGGGTGGCACCCTGCACGTTGTTTCTGGGCTCTGTGACACTCCCCTCCCCCCTTCATGGAGCAGCCTTCCCCAAGACCCTGTGCCGAGGAGGGGTCTGCGTGGCCCGCAAAGTGTGTGTGGTCCCTCTCCCCTGGCGCTGGAAGTCTACTGTCCAGGGTAAATTAGCAGCTGCTGAACCTTAACCTGGCAGGGCAGGGTAGGACTCCGAAATGCCTTTGCGGCCCCCTTTCTCCATCAGTGGTCAGGGATAATGGGAAAGGCCCTGTTTATTTTCTTTTGTTTTTACTTTTTTGGGTCAGCTTTACCCCGACAGAAAAGTAAGATAAATGGCCCCACAGCTATGGAGAGTGACTGCTCCAAAGACTGAACATGTGCCGAGTTCATGAGGGGGAAATCGGAGCCAGCGGGGTTTCTCAGCGACCTGGACGCCCCCGGCGCATGGGAGTCTCTCTGTGTCTGAATCCCCTCTGGTCTCAGGAAAGCATGTGTGAAGGGCAGAGCTATGGATGGGTCTTCGGGAAGACATTTCTCTCTTGTTTGCTGAGGTTGCACACCAGAGGACGTGTGCACCTCACACTGCTTGTGCACCCTGGCAGGAGGCCAGCTGGGCCACGGACACTCTTCAGACACCCTCACTCTCTCTCCCCCTCGTTGGTTCTCAGGAGGGGCTCACATTTGTGGACACGCACGCCAGCAGGGTGCCCTGGCTGTTGTCTTCGCTGGGTAGCTGGTGTCCGCATTGCCAGGGTCAGCAAGTGCTCGAGATGTCCCCCAAACTGGTGCCAGCTCTGCCTCTGTTTCCCCTTTGCACAGTTGTCTCCTGAGTCCCCTGTGTTGCCAGTCACCTGCCATGAAATGCTTCCCCTGGTTGTAGAGTCCAGGACCCAGAGATCCCCGGGCCTGTGGCTGCCTTGCTCATTCACCTACCTTTCAAACTTCTTGGTCATGTCCCAGACGGCCTGCACGGGCCTCTTCCTGTCTTTGTTTCCCTGACTCTCTCAACCCTCTGCTTTGGGCAAACCTGAGCGCTCCCAGTGGCCTCTGGCTACCATGTGCTATTCTGCACACGGCTTTGCTGCAGGCAGCAGTCCTGCTTCCCTGCAAGATTGCGAACTTTGTGGGGGAGAGAAAAACATCCAACTTAGCCCCATAGTCCCAGCTCACTTGGGAGACCCAAGTACCTTGGTTTTTCTCCTTGGGTTCTTGTCTTATACTTGTTCTTGGAGTAGCTGGCTTATCCCCAGCTGGCACGATATGGGAATGAGAGTGATCTCACCCAACCAAGGCACCCAGCTCTACTTGCACACCCAGAACCCAGTGGGACACCTGCCCTTTCTTTCCAAACCACCCAGTGTTCTCTCTTGAGGCTCCTGCCCCTGACTGGCTGGGTGCTGCCACCCACCACAGCCCAGTCTCCCGGACTCCACAGCTTCCTCTGTCACCTGGTTTCTGGGCTCAGTTTGCTTTCTTTCCAGGACTGTCAGCCTTCCTATTGGCATCAGCATTATAGGTCTTCATGAAGTAGTTGAGTGACTTTAGAAGCGTCATTAGATGCAGATACCTGGGGAATAACCAACGTGTGACTGCGGTAAGTGAAGTAAAGAATGAGGCTGTTAACAGAGATTAGTTAATTATCTGGAGGAAGAGGAGAGTGGGGACTAGCTTCACTGAACAGGTGATAGGGGAGCGTAGAGACCGGTGGCCACAGGAAAAGAAGGCAAAGGGTTCATTTTAGTGAAAAGGCTATTTTTTTTTTTTTTTTTTAATTGCAGTTGTCATTGTTGTTTGGCAGGCCCAGCCTGGATTCGAACCCGCCGGCTCTGGTGTATGTGGCTGGCGCCTTAGCCACTTGAGCTACAGGCACCCAGCCGCAAAGGATTCATTTTAATTAAAAGGGAGAAGCAAACGCAAAGGTATAAAAGCATTCCCGACCTCTCCTCCCATCCAAAGATTACAAACAGAATACATTTATACTCTTTCCTGGGTAACTTTATGCCTTTATGGAATATCATTTAACGGTCTTTTATCAATTAGAATTAAAAATAAAGCAGTGTTATTTCAGACAATTCAGAACAATTTAAATCTCCATCTGGAAAGCACATCAGTGTCAGGCCCTTCTGTTCCTCCCTTCCCTCTCTCTCCTCTGCCAGCAAGGCTTCCTTTCAGCCAGACACATGTGTGCCCAGGCCAGGGACAGCAGGGCAGGGCGTCACAAGCGGGCAGCACCGTGGCTCTGGGTTGGCACGGCTCCGATGTGGAATTCCCCTGCACAGGGCTCCTCGGGTGACATCATGCATATCTGTGTTGTGATGTGTTTCGAGTATGTGAGTGTGAACTTTCTGTATGTACAGGAAGCAAAGGAAGGAAAGTGAATTTAAGAAAACAATGGTAATCTTAAAAAGAGATTTGATTTTAAACAAAAGCATGCCAGCCTGTCCCATATTTCTACTTATTTGGGAAGGGTACTGTTGCTTTGTCTAGACAGGCTCCCTCAGATGGAACTGGGCCCTTCTGGGGCTCTTTTTTTTTTGAAGTGCTTTGGGGTCAAGCATGGTGCACAATGAGCCCTTTGGAGGTCCCAGGCTTACCTACCAGCACAGGGAAGCCAGAGAGAGCTCTTTGCTTTTATGAGCTCCTGCGATGGAGGTTAGGGCTTGTGGGCTAATGGCATTATTCTTATTAACTATCACATGTTTAATTCTCACAGGTGGGTTTTGTTTCCGATAGGAGAAAACGACCTCAGAAAGTCGTGCGTTGCTTAAGCTCTCAGTACCAGTGAGGGGCAGAGCCCTGCTCAGTGTCAGTTGATGGCAAAGACTCACTAGCCGGAGTGACAGAGAATGGGGCTGAGAAGAGGAGTGAGCGTATTGCCGGGGGCCAAAGTCTATAATTGTCCCCATGGGGTTTCCCCAGGATAGTCCTACTCATTAGCATGTTTGACCAATAGTTGATCCCCATAAGGGGATTTGGGAAGAGAAAGAGAAAAATAGCAGGCATATGGTAAGAGTGTTAGGCTTTAATAGATGCAATGAATCAACAGGGGAAGAAAACAGTCAAGTTGGGAGAAGAGAAATGGTCTCCCAGCATCCAGACTTAACAAATTAGCTTTGGTTCAGCCTTCCACTCTGTAGTCTAACTACTACATCATGTCAGAATGTTCTTGTCCTGAAATGATAATCTAATAATCTTGAAAACCTTCAGAGAGATTGAACATCAGTTTGTTCCCTTCACTTTCTGCACTTTGAAAGTACAGTCTTTTGGAAATTTTCTTTGCCTCCTTGGGTTTAGGCGCCAAGGGCATGGCCATCTTGTCGCGGTTCAGAAGGAACACACTCTGTCCTCTGGCCTGGTCAGCCTAGCTCCAGGCAGATACCTCGTGGCCTCAGATTTTTCATCTGGGTGGGTTAACCTGGACCCTTAACCTCCGTTACCAGCTGCGATGGGTATGAGGACAGGGAAGCAGTTCTGTGTATGATGGAAATAATGCTCTTGGCTGCTGCTTCCTTCTCTTCCTATTTAAGTCCTAAGGGACCTGGCTTTCTTACTTCTCTGAGATTTAGGAGTCTTGAGATTTTATTGTGCAAAGAAGAATTGTGTGTGGTTTAAGAAGGCAAGTCACTTTGAGTAATTCAAACCCAATTTATCCAAACACAGAGGCCGAGGACCTCTTAGCAAGCCGGGTCCCACGTGATAAAGCCTTTGGCAGACATTTGTTATCTGTCCTGTGCACTGTCTGTACACAAGTCCCCAGCAAGTCCAATCGCCTTCTTCCAAGTCAGCTGGGCCCTTCTCTTCACAGGTGAGCATTTTGGGGGGTGCGTGCAGATGCCTGTGTACGCGAGCATGGACCATGTGGTCATTTTAGAGAGATCCGAGGCTCTGGTTGTTTACTAAACCCTGCAGCCAATGAGGTTCAGGGGCAATTAAGAGAAATCTCCCTTGGCAGAAATGTGCCTGCTCGAGTCTGCTTCTCATTTTGGACAATTGGGAAAGGCAATCACTCAAGTTTTATTGATGCCAAAGAGTTTTTCACAGTCATCAATATGGGTTACAAAAATGATGTTGTTGACATCTTATTCCTGGGTTTTTTTCTTTCAGATAATTGTGAGCCCTCAAGCATCATATATTCTGAAATAAGGCAGTTCCACCCTATAAATGAACATTTTCAAGGCACTGCATGAAATTGATCTTCTGAACATTATGCCAAATCCTGGGCCATTCACATATATTTGTTATCTGTCAAGCCCATTCAGGTTCCCCCCTCTGCTGTAAGACAGAGAGAGTAAAATCTGAGAGAGAAATCAGAGTAAAATCTTATCTTGATTTTACTCAGAGGGGCATGAGATAAAATCCAATTACACATGGACTCTTTTGTCTATTTCTTACCAGGGTGTATACAGTTTGGACATTGATTCCTAGGCTGTCATAGTGAAGCTCGAGCCTGCTCCCTCGAGCTCCACTTTAGTGAGGTGTTCTACACTCTGGGTTTCCCTCTTGGGACTGAGCTGGGCTGGGGCTCTGGATGGGAGCTCTGTTCAGCAGCTGTGAGCAGTGAGGGCCCCGGGAACTCACTGAGACATCAGCCTGGTCACCCAGCAGGTGCTCACCTCCCTGCCAAGGCTGGAAGAGGATACCTTTCTTCTCCATTTACAGAGTGATAGCAGCCAGCCCTGTGTCCTTGGCAGCAGCCTTCTTTCCCCGTCATGAGAGGGCCAGGCTCTGGGCCAGTAGATCAATACAGGAGTGTGAGGACAGCTCAGCCAGGTGAGATGTGTTGTCTTCGAGCTCAGGGCAGACCCGGGCTCAGCTTGCCACAGCAGCCTGGCAGGTCTTGATGCCTGCTCCTCATGATAGGGGAAGCCAGGCTGATCTCATGAAAGGATTGCCGTTTCCCTCAGGCCAGCTCCCTGAGGGATCAAACTTGAGACCAGGTGCACAGGAAGCTGAGTCACGAGGGCCACCATGGCTGCTCTCAGCACGGGGAGCACAGCGGGGGCTAATGCAGCATCAGAGTCGCACCATAAAAGTATAGGGATTTACTACCCCAGGTAGGAAGAGGGGTGACCTACACAATAGTATTAGCCACTGAGCAACTCCACGAAAGTTGTAATTTTAGTTCTCTCTTGTTTAAGATTAAAGAGCTAAGTGGAATAATGGGATAAGTTGAAGCTATTTGTCAGGTCACAGAGATGATCTCATTTGCTATCATTACTAAATCTGGAGCCAATTTCAGAAACTGAAGCTATTTTATTTATCAGTGGATGTGTACTATTGTAGACTGCTCTGAACACTCTTCACAGAAATCCATGTGCCCACTGTGTGTACAGCTCTAGCTCCTTTTTGTAGAGAGAGCTGAAGTTTAAGTGAGATTCCCAAGGCCACAAAGGAATTTGACAAGATCTGGACATTTTTCTCAAACCACCTTCTCTGTCGCCCACCTAGAAATGTGTTTCTCCCTCCAGATGTGTGTCATGCTGTGATCAGTTGCCATGGAGACCACACGGGGCGTGGGGAGGAGGCCCTTACCCTCAATACCACAGTCAAATGTGCACTAAGGTCAGATATGGTGAAGCCTCTCTGCAGCCCCAATCCAAATCCCAGGACTCCAGCCAGCACAGGGCCTGCCAGTGTGGGAACTGGACTGGGAGCCCCTTGGGGGAGCCTGGGTGGTCCAGCACACCCCTCCCTAGTGGTCGAATGCTGACTTCACACGAGGGGCTGCTCCGGTCTGTTGGAGTAGACGAGGAACTCCTCCTGTGAATTGCCGATAAGGAAGAACATTTTAAATGAAAGGAACCATTTGTAAATGCCTGTGACAAACTCTTGCTCCACTTGCTAACAGGTCTGGATTCATGAAGTGCAAAATGTTCCTGCCAGAGTTTCCATATGTTCATGAACTGGCTGCTCTTTGGGTCCCTCCCACCCTTCTGATGTTGCTTACAAAGCCCTTACATCCAATGTGCATGCCAGACCCACAGACCCAAGGCATAAGAATCTGGAAGCGACTCAAGTAACTTGGTTTTGTGTATCCTCAATGAATCCCCAACGATGCAAAAAAAAAAAAAAAAAAAAGAATCTGGAAGTGTAAATGAGTATGTTGACCACTGAGGGTCAACACAGGTTTTCTTTTTAATATGATGTTTCTATAAATGACAGAACTGTGGGCTTGAGGTCCCCTCACTCCCCCAGAGCAGCCGTCTTTAGCTCCTCTGCACAGTAGCCTATTGTAACAGCTCTTCCCAGCCAGTCTGCTCCATGTGGCACTATATTGACCAGTTAAACCATCTTTCTTCTGAATTTTGAAAATACAAGACACACGCACAGATGCTGACACTGAGCAAGTACACGCCAGATGACCCAGGGAGGGGCTCTGGGCAGACACTTTTGGACGGCAGGGCTGGTGGGAGGCTGGGGACACTCGAGTGGCAGCAGGAAGGGATGACACAGGGACAGCGAACGCCAAGCTGGGTCTGCAGGTGGGGATGGGGATCAGAGACCAGTGAAAGATGCCTTTCTGCTGCAGCCGGCCAGCATTTTGGACATTTTTGATTGGTGGATGCTGACTTTATCCTCCGCTTGTCAACTCCCTGCTGGGACCATCTGCTCCACCTTGGAGTCCTGAGGCTGTCTGCACTCTCCCTGCCGACGAGCGGTTTCCTTACCTGAGTCATCGGTTGATATAAAATCATGGGCGCACACAGGTTTGGATAAAGTTAACCGCGCTGGCTGATCTATCAAACGTGGGAGAGAGAACAGAACAGGTGAACCGTGGTGCCCTGGCCTCTCTGCACAGCCGTGACCTCACAGGCCCCTCAAGAATAAGTGAAGATGGACAGGCAGGGCTGAGTGACCCTGAACTGTGTGCAGCTTTTGATTCTGTGTGTTGATACGATGAATCTGAAGGCCCTTTGTAGGTTTTGTTCTTCCCCTTTCTTCCTCTTCCTCCCCTCCCACGTGGCTGCACGTTGATTCTGCATTTTGTCAGCTTCCTCGGCATGTTCAGGGAAATGGGCCTCTTGGTCCGTCTCCTTAAGGAAAATCTGTGCTATGACATTTCTGGCTCAGAGGGAGGCACGTTCCATATGATTAATTGGCAGCTCCTTGAAGCAGAAAAATTCTGCCAGAAATGTTCTGAGTTCAGGGTGAATGCTGGAGTCATTTCTAAGCCCTGATCTACAAGCTTGGATGGGGTGGAATAGGAGGACAGGAGGTCACAGAAATTATTAATTTGGCGTCTCTTCTGGAATCACTTTTCCTCTGAAGATCAGGGGGAAAGTGTACAAAGGCCACGGAAACCTGGTGAGTGTTACTGCACACCACGTTCTTTGTCCTGCGCTCTCACACACGTTAATCCATTTACTTTCGTGACCACTATGTGAAGAGGTACTTTTATTATTACATTTCCTGGATGAGAAAACTGAGGCATGAGTACAGGTAACTGTGTGTATGAAGGCACGTGTGAGTCTGTGCTGCGCTGGGCACCATGGCTCCCACTGCAGGCTCTCTGGCCTCAGCCACCTCCAGCCTCTCCCTGCATCCTCCTTTCCTTTTCATCTTGGCTAAGCTCCCTCCATATTGTGGCCAATTGTATTTTCTTTTCCATCAAGAACAGCCTTTAAGTTTTTGTAAGGGGAAAAAGACCTTCCAATATATAGAGTTAACTAAAAAGAAAAATCAGTGCAGAGAAGACCTTTGTCTCCGTCTGTAGTATCATAGGGTTGCTGTTTGGTGGAGTGAAAATATGGCTGAACTTTACCCCTCTTTCCTGGACCTAATGCTCACACAGAGAGGTGCTCATCTCCAGTGCTACCATGCCCCCTGCCACTGGCACAGAATCACTGGTTGACACAAGGCTGCTACAGGTCCATGAACCCATCCTGAGTGCAGGAGTGCAGTGCGCAAGACCCAGGGGGGAGGCTTTGGGATTATGTCTCCATCTTCCCACCTCTGTGTTCCCTCCCCTCCCTTCCCTGCCCTTCTCCTTTTTCCCTCCTTCCTGCCTCTTTTGTCCCATATGTTGCATATATCCTTTGATTCTCCATGTCCCGTAATAGCTCACTGAACTTATATGTGCTCAGAGTGGCAAATCCTTCCTTTTTTTTTTTTTTGTCTGCGACAAGAGTCTCAAGCTGTTGCCCTGGGTAGAGTGCTGTGGCATCATAGCTCACAGCAACCCTGAGTTGGAACTCAGGCGCAAGAGATCCTCTTGCCTCAGTTTTTCTATTTTTAGTAGAGACTGGGGTCTCACTTTTGCCCAGGCTGGTCTCAAGCTTATGAGCTCAAGCAATCCACCCACCTCGGCCTCCCGGAGTGCTAGGATTACAGGTGCGAGCTACTGTGCCCAGCAGACAAATCCTTCCTAAAGCCCTCAGGTCCCGAGTAGGGTAACTCCAGGTGTCTTTTCTGCTCACCACCAGCTGGACAGGTACCTATGGCCCTTTGCAGGACCTCAGATCAGCTGCATGTCCTTCTCTAAACTTTATGGTCTTTGGGGAAAGTTGAGCTCTTGCTGGTCCATCTCGCTGCCTGAATGCCCAGAATTTGGTGCCTTGTACTGGCTTCTGAGCCATCACTTTGACTTTGAAATTTTTTTCAAAATAGAGCAACCCATAGCTTAATCATGCTTTTTAACAATGTTTAATTATAATCTTTTCATAGCTCATTTTCCCTCTTTAAGAATTCCTTATTTTTCTCAATTCTTCCAAACTTTCCAAAGTCAATTTTCAGCCCACCCCCCCAGATTTGTACCTTTCCTTCCTCATACATGGTCTGTAGGAACCAGGGACAGGGCGGGTTAGCTCTTCCAGGAAGCTGAGGGTTCTGAGAAGAGCTGCCCTTTTTTTTTTTTTTTTTTAAATTAAATCATAACTGTGTACATTAATGCGTTTATGGGTACAACGTGCGGATTTTATATACAATATGGAATGCTTACATCAAACTGGTTAACATAGCCTTCACATCACTTACTTGTGTTAAGACATTTGTACTCTACTCTTAATTGACTTGACATGTACCCTTGCAATATGCACCATAGGTGAGGTCCCACCAATTACTCTCCCTCTACCTGGCCTCCCCCCTGCCCTCTCCTCAGCCTCTTCTTCCCTCCTTCATCCTGGGCTATAGCTGTATTTTATCTTTCATATGAAAGTGTGGGTGATTATAGTTTGGTTTCATAATAGTACTGAGTACACTGGATACTTTTTCTTCCATTCTTGAGATACTTTACTAAGAAGAGTATGTTCCAGGCCCATCTAGGTAAACATAAAAGAGGTAAAGTCTCCACCTTTTTTAAGGCTGCATAATATTCCATGGTGCACATGTACCACAGTTTTAGTAATTCATAGGTTGATAGGCACTTGAGCTTCTTCCATGACTTGGCAATTATGAATTGGGCTGCAGTAGACATTTTGGTGCAAATATCTTTGCTGTAAAATGATTTTTTGGTATTCTGGATATATACCTAGTAGAGGAATTGCAGGATCAAATGGCAGGTCTACTTTTAGTTCCCTAAGTTTTCTCCAAACATCTTTCCAAAAGGAACATATTAGCTTGCATTCTCAAGCTGTTGCCCTGTGTAGAGTGCTGCAGCATCATAGCTCACAGCAACCCTGAGTTGGAACTCAGGCTCAAGAGACCCTCTTGCCTCAAGAGACCTTCTGCCAGCAGTGCAGAAGTATTCCATTTTTTTCATATCCATCTGTAGTTTTGGGATTTTGTTATGTGGGCTACTCTTACTGGAGTTAGATGATATCTCAGAGTGGTTTTGATTTGCATTTCTCTGATGATTAAAGATGATGAGCATTTTTTCATGTGTCTGTAGGCTGTGCACCTGTCTTCTTCAGAGAAGTTTCTGTTCAAGTCTCTTGCCCACAATGAAATGGCATCACTTGTTCTTTTCTTATTAAGAGCTGTCTTGAGTCTGTCAACCTCTAAATTAACTCTGCTGCACTGCATCATCTGTGGATGAAATGATCCCAAGTGACCTCACACCTTCACCAGAGCTTGGGTCACTCAGTGTGGGGGTGACAGTGGAATGGAGGCTGTGTCCCTTTCCCTTGCCCTCCAGCTGTGCCACCTGCTCAGCCTCTAGCTTCCTTATCCCCTGACAACGAGCTCTCAGTGCATCTTCTACATAGTCCCTGGTGCCACCAGGTACCGGTCAGGATGAGACCTGATCTCTGCCTCTCCAACCCTTCTGTTCTCTGCGTCCACTCTGTGTCTTGGGGTCCCTACACTCTGGCTACACTCAAAGGCTGCTTTAGTGGCAAATCCAGAGAATGAGAATCAGAAACAGAAGTTATCCTGGTAGGTAACAGAAGTTGTCCCTTGTGTGCAATTTTCTCTGCTCTGGCACATGGTCTCCACCTTCCATAGACGTCACTCTGGGTCCACTACCTGACATGGTGTCTTTTAGGACAAGCACTCAGGCAACCCTGCTGACCAAGTGGCCAATAGACCCACTTATCAACTGACCATAGGAGTGCTCAAGAAATGTGCACACCTTATTTCATGGCAATCACCCAAGGAAAACCCTGTTGCTATTCCCATTTTACAGATGAAAAAACTGAGGCACAGATCAACTGAGGGAGAGGTCGCCAAGCCAGGTTGATCATCAAAGCCACTATGAGCTTTATGGAAAATGGATTTCATTCCAGACCTCCTGAATCAACATTTCTGGGGTCATAATATCTGTAATTTCTGAGAATTAACCAGGAACTTCTGATGATCAGTGGAGTTTGGGAAGGACTGATTTAGGTCATTATTCATCTCACAAAGCTAGTAAGGGGAGAGGCATGCCTTTAACCCAGGTGTATCTGGCTCCAGGACCTCAGTCCTCCTGCCAGAGAGTCCTTGGGGTGAGGGCCCCTCATTCTGTCCTTGGGGAAGTGGAGCTTCAGGGAGGCACCAGGTTATATGGCAAGTCAGCAGGAAAGCAGATGTTCAAAACCAAGACCCCAGACTCTGGTTTGATGGCACATCTTCTCTCCAGGCTGTCTCCCAGACGTTTATCCCATACACATTGGGCATAGTGGCGACTCCTAGCAGTAGAATTTGATCAGTAAGTAGAATGTGCAATTACAAAAATGAGTGCTATGTGGGAGTTTTAGAGGCTGGTCACACTAACGGGTCTGAGTGTGGCACAGTGGGCATAAGTGGAGACACTTGCTTTGCGGCTTGTGTGTGGCCCTGCCCGCCTTCTCTTCTCAGCTCTCTCCCTGGGCACCAGCATGGTGGCAGGGCCTCAGTTAAGGGGTGGGATGTAGAAGAGAGGACAGCACCCTGGCTGCTCTGCAGGAGTGGGTGGCCTGGGAGTCACCTGAGCTGGCTGACCGAGAGTGACCAGGATGTGCCAGCTATGCGGAGATCTAGGGAGGGGGTGTGTGGAAACAATGCCTGCAGGTACATGAGCTGGATCAGTGTTTTTCAACCTTTTTCATCTCATGGCACACTTGAACCTATAGTTAAATTTCTGTGGCACACTTAAATTATGTTGATAAAAAGAAGAATAAAAAAATGAATATACTTACTGACTTTTGAACTTCTTTTGAAAATAATTTAATGAATGATCTTTTAAAATTTTCCCTGGGCTAGGCACGGTGGCTCGCGCCTGTAATCCTAACACTCTAGGAGGCTGAGGTGGATGGATTGCTTGAGTTCATGAGTTTGAGACCAGCCTGAGCAAGAGTGAGACTCCCATCTCTAAAAAATAGCCAGGCATCGTGGTGGACCCTATAGTCCCAGCTACTCTGGAGGCTGAGGCAAGTGGATCTCTTGAGCCCGAGAGTTTGAGGTTGTGAGCTATGACACCATGGCACTCTACCCAGTGTGACAAAGTGAGACTCTATCTCAAGAAAAAAATTTTTTTTCATGGCACACCTAAGATCCTCTCATAGCACACTGGTGTGCCATGGCCCAGTGGTTGAAAATCACTGAGCTAGATGGTTCCTACAATGGAAAGGGGACAGTTTGAGTGTAGCAAGGGCATGTGAAAAAAGAAAGTGTCAGATGAGACTTAAAATCCACTGGTACCCATGTTTGGAGAGTTTTGACTATTCTAGTGGTCAATAACTTTTTTGATTTCTTCTATTTTTTCAGTTTGTTGTTTGTTTTTGCTCCTTTCTACCTGGTGTCCACCGAATCTTCTGGTAGCACCTGTCCACTTTTGTGTTGGAGGCTGTCTTTCCCAATTAGGTAGATGTCTCGTGGGACTGTCATTCAAGTCATCCTGACCCGCTCCCATCTCTGTTGACTGATGAGTAAGGATGGGACCCAATCCAGGTCCCCCCTCATTTTCTCCCTGGAATTTTTGATGCAGAGGAGAAACTGGAAGTGTGGCCACACTGGGCTTTCCCGGGGCTGCACCGAGGGCACAGGTCAAGCTCTCCCCATCCCAGAACTGTGCATTTGGAAGTCTGGTCCTTCCATTTCTATTCTCTGAACTTCCCATAGCCTTCCAATTCAACACATTCTTACTTTCGTGAGCCACAGCTGTTTTTTTGTTGCTAGCCACCAGAAACAAAACAGGATAAAAAAATCCCAAGAGAGCCACCAGGCTCTTCAGTATGTTCCTAATTCTGAGGGTGCTTTGGTGCAGTTGACAGCTCACCCCTGGAGAGTTATGTAGAGTTTGCTCTCTGTTTTTGGGAGAGAATCGGCAGCATCATGAAAAATAGATGAGAATAGAGAAAACTGAAAAGTCAAGGCCAGTTTCAGAACCATTGTTAACTGTGACTATGTGCCAGGCCTTTAGTTAGCTACAGAAATAAATGGAGGCAGCGCCCTCTTACCCTTTGCTTCCCCTCTTCCTGAAGAACTCACTTTTTATTATGATACAAAATATAGTTAAAGGACTAATTTTTGACTCACCCAGCTAGAGTTAGTGTTGCTATTCTTAACTTCATTGACCTTTCTACATCACGTTCCTATGTGGTTAGTCTCATTGTCTCATAATTTTACTTGTGTTTGTCTGTGTCCCTCACTAGACTCTGAGCTCTGTAAAGGCATTTATGGTCATTGGCTTAGTCTAAGTTTTTGCATCCCTCACCCCTAGCTCTGATTTGGAAACACACATTTTTAACAGATGGTTGTTGAATGAATGGATGAGAGGATGTTTGGGACATTCAAGCTGAAAGGAAAAAGTCTGGACAGGAAATTTGCTATAATGAATCAAGGCACAAGGCAGGTCATCTGGTGGGGGTCAAGGCGTGGGGGGACCAGGGCTAGTGTCCAGTTTCAGGGTGGTGTCCTGCTCTACCCCAGGCCACGCCTCTGCACAGCCTGGCCATCTCTCCTTCCTCTCCAGCTCAGACCTGTCTGTGCAAGATCTGGGCTCTTGCCACATGTCCCTCTTCTCAGATGACCCCTTGCTTTGAGTTTTCTAGTCTTCCTGGGCAGGCCTCGGCTTGCATGCTCTGTGTTCTCTCTTTTTCTCAGTCTCCTGCTGCAGGCAGTAGTGTCTTACTATAGCCTGGTCCAAGGTCAAGCCCGGTGAACTTCCAGACAATATGATCGCCTGATGTAGGAAATCTGATGGAATCTATATATTTAAAAAATGCTCTTAGAACTAATAGGCGAGTTGGCACGGTTGCAGGACACAGATCAAATATAAAAATTATTTTATTTTTATATATTATCAAAACTCCCAGAAATTAAAATTAAAGAATAATACTATTTATAATAGCACCAGAATGTCCAAAACTTAGAGATAAAGCTAACATGTGGAAAACCTCTACCTACACCAGGAAAAAAACATGATGTTGAGAAAAATTAAATGCAACTGAAATAAATTAAGAGACGTATGTTGTTCCTGAGTCAGAATACCCAATATTATTCAGATGTAATTCTCCCCAAATCAATAGAGTCAATGGGATTCCAATAAAAACTTCAGTGAGAGTTTTTGTGTTTTTTTTTTTTTTTGCAGTTCTTGGCCATGGCTGGGTTTGAACCCGCTACCTGCGGCATACAGGGCCGGGGCTGGAGCCCTACACCTTTGAGCCACAGGCGCTGCCTGAGAGTTTTTGTTTTTTAAAGAGGAAATTGGTAAGTTGATTCTAAAATTAAAGAAAAAATTCAAAACACTTAGAATAGCCAAAGCAACTTTGAAAAAAGTAAAATAAAATTAGAAGATTAGCACTACTTGATTTAAAGCCTTATCATAAAGGTACAGTAATCAGGATAGTGTGATATTGGCATTAAGATAGACAAATACTAACACGTAGAACTATACAAATTCTAGAAGAAAATGTGGGAAAAACTCTTAATGATATCAGCTTAGGGAAAGAATTTGTGAAGAAGACCCCAGAGGCAATCACAGCAACAACAAAAATAAATAACTGGTACATGTTAAATCTACTAAGTGTAGAGTATAAATGTCTTAACACAATAACTAAGAAAATGCAGTGAAGGCTATGTTGACCAGTTTGATGGAAGTATTTCAAATTGCATATAAAACCAGCACATTGTACTCCATTATTGCATTAATGCACATAGCTATGATTTAAATAAAAAATAAATAAATAACTGGGATCTGATCTAGTTATTATCCCTTTTTCAAATAGCATGCAAATATCTACTCCCATTCTATAGGTTGTGTCTTTGCTTTGTTGATCATGTCCTTAGCAGTGCAGAAACATTTTTCTACCGTAGTGGATTAACACCTACATGGTTACATGAGAGAAAAACTCAGTGAAAATTCAAGGTGGGGGGAGGAGAAGTAATTGGGTAAATTCTCACCCAGTGGGTATATTGTACGCTTGCTGGGTGAAGGACATACCTACAACCTGGACTTTGACCCCACAAAAGCAAACTATGTAACTTGATCACATGTACCCCCATGTTAACCTGAAATTAAAAAAAGACAAATAGATCAATGCAACTAAATAGTGGAGAAATAGGCAAACATATTTAGCAGAGAAAGGATGGTCTTTTCAACAAATGGTGCTGGGACAGTGGATATGTTTATGCAAAATAAAATGAACTTTGATTCATCTTGTATCACATACAAAAACTTAAAATGGATTATAGACCTAAATGTTAAATCAAACACTATAATCTTCTGTGGCTCAAAGGAGTAGGGCGCCAGCCTGATATACGGGAGGTGGCGGGTTCAAATCTGGCTCTGGCCAAAAGTTGCAAAAAAAAAAAAAAAAAAAAAAGCTATAATCTTCTAGTAGAAGACACTGGAGAAAATCTTTATGACCTTGAGTAACACAAAGATTTTTAAAGATACTATATACCAAAAGCTCAATCCATAGAGGAAAAATAAAATGGGTGAACTGAATTACATCAAAATTAAAACTTCTTCTCTTAAAAGGCATTGTTAGTGGAATAGAGGCAAATCACTATCTGGAAGAAAGTGTTTGCAAGTCAAATACCTGATAAAGGATTTATACTCTAAATATGTACAGAGCTCTCAACACTCAGCAATAACACTTTGAGAGGCCAAGGTGGATTGCTTGAGCCCAGCAGTTTGAGACCAGCCTGGGCAACATAGTACGCCCCCATCTCTACAAAAAATGAAAAAACATTAGCTGTACCTGGTGGTGTGCACCCATACTCCTAGATACTTGGGACGCTGAGTCAGGAGGATCTCTCTTGAGCCAGGAGTTTGAGGTTGCAGGGAACTGTGATGATGGCGCCACCGTACTCTAGCTTAGTGATTGAGCAAGACCCTGTGTCAAAATAAATAAATACCTCTCCCCCCAAAAAACTCCCTCAATTGTAAGGGAGAGTAAGAGATGTAAATAGGCATTTCATCATGAAGGCACAAAAATAAATAAGCACATGAAAAGATGCTCAGAATATTAGGAAAATGTAAATTAAAACCATAAGAGAAATCACTACACATCTATTTGAATGACAAAATGTACCAAGTGTTAGCAGGGATGTGGAGGAACTGGAACTCATCTACACAGTGGGAAGCAGTTTGGTGGGTTCCTAAAAGAGTTAAATATACACCTCTAATATAATCTATCTCTTCCACTCTTACATATTTACCCAAGAGAAATAAAAGCATATGTCCATATACAGATCTGTACAAAAATGTTCATAGCAGCTGTATTTGTAATAGTCCCAAACTGAAAACAACCCAAATGCCCATCAGCAGATTAATGGATAAACATACGTGGTGTACACATACAATGAATTACCACTTGGAAATAAAAATGAACTACTGATACATGTAACATGAATGAATCACAGAAAAATTATACAGAGTGAAATAAGCCAGGCAAAAAAAGAGCATATCCTGTCTGACTCATGGGTGTGTGTTCAGCCTCTACTCCACCACGTGCAAGGCGCCCTGGAATGAATCCCCTGTGGACAGTGACATAGTGAAAGCAAAGCTTCAGTTCCTGGACCCCATTTTATTTCTTTGGCACCTCTGAGAAATTGTGCTGAAATATTTAGTTTCATTGTTTATTTTGCAAACTCCTAAGACAGCTCTCCCTACAGAGGTCTTCAAAAAGCTATACTCAAGAAATTAAATAAAGGATTGCCCAGGAAATACACTGGCTCTATTTCACATCTTGCTGGGTTGATAAACTGGGTTTCCTAGAGCTACCATCAGGGTCCAGTGTCTGAGGACAGCTAAGTTGGCAAATCTGTTGTTTCCCTCATCCACCTTTGGAGTTTCAGCTCTTTCTATGGCCTGCCACTCTACCTGTCCCCGCCAGGGCTTTCAGAACATTGGAGCTCTCCTGAAGTCAGACAGAATTATCCCCTGGACTCCAAATTCAACTGTGCACAGAGGTTTCTGTGTGACTGTCTCCACTCTCTCATCCTCCTCAAGAGGACTTCACCTCCTGGAACATCTAAGGGAAGACAAGTATCCCTTCCCCAGCAGGAGAGCCGAGGAAAGCCCCTGCCACTTAGATGAAACTTTGTTGGAGCCAGGGATAGTGTGAAAAAGACAGAGAAATAGTGTAAAGCTGGGTGACGCGGCCTCCCAGTTCTGGATGCATTTAAGTTTCTGTTTTCCTCTGGATAGTGGCTGCCTCAGGGCTTCTCAGCCAGAAGGCCACACTTAGTGGTCAACCCTTCAAAGTCCAGAAGGCAGAGTGGGTGTGGTGAGATGCGAGAGTCCATATCTGTCTGGTCTGTCTTAACAGACAGAGGAAGTTCCTATTTCCTTTTTGATAAACTTTTTCTCTCAATTATGGATGCCAAGAATACCCGCCAGCCCGACCAACTTTAGGGGAAAGTTCGTTTAAGCGTCTGGCCTTTCAGGCTTCCCATAATAACCGTATCAGAGCTTAATGCAGTAGGCTCAGCAATTCATTGTCTTAACATGAGCATCCATAGGCCCAGGGCCACGTTCACACAGGGCAGAAGAGTGACAAGGCATGGCCTGCTGGAAACAATATCTACATAACCAAACCAGCCAGTCTCACACTTTATCAGCTGGAGAGGACAAAGGCGGTCACATTTACACTGTTCACCACTAACACTGGCTTCTTTCACAATGGCACACTCCCCACCCTACTCCTCTGAGCAGCCAGAATTCTCGTGTTTCCCTGGGACTTGTCTCCATAGATATTCCCAGGAATTCTGATTGGGAGCACACCCTTGACGTAGTGTCAGGCCCGGCTGTCCTCACAGCTATTCTGGGGTGGATGCTAGGGACTCAGACTTGTCCTTGGAGGTCAGACTCAGAAACTTGGGCTTAAGGCTGGTGGCATGGAAATTCCCCCCCACTCCTGACCCCAGAAGCTGCTGTGATGCAAAATTGCTGCACATCTCTGCTGTGTGTGTCTGATAAAACTACATCAAGGACACCGTGCCTTCTCTCCAAGGGTCCTTGGGCTTCCCTGTATTGCTCATTGTTGTAAGGAATTCCTAAGTCAATGCTGTGTGACCCTCAGGTTCTGGAACGCTGTGGATTCACCATTGGGGATATCTCAGAGACAGTCTGCCTGAGTCCTAAAAGATTATTGCTTCTATTTTTTTTTTTTTTTAATCAAAAGGCACACATTCCCTGTCTTCCCTGTTGCCAAATATATTGTGACAAGATGGGATTCTATGCAAGCCCATGATGGGGTCCTCCCCTACCTGTGACCATGAGTAGGTCCTCATGCATAAGGTGATTTCCCATTCAGGAACCTCTTTCTGGGTGGGGCATCTCAGTCCCACATGTTTTTATACCTCTGGACTTCACTTTATACCTCCCCCTTCAAAGGGGGACAAAGGCTCATTTTTCTGGATCATTGCCTCCCAGGAGCACCCTCTGTCGCCTTCCAAATTCATAGAAGTATGTAGATATTGGGGAAAGAATCATAATCTTATTCTACTGGCTTACAAGTATGTCTGAACATTTAGTTCTGAATCAGAGACCCTTGACCAGCAGGGGCCTTGGTCTCTCCAATAACTGAAGAGAAGGGAGTCCCTAGAATCTCAATTTAGGTTTGATTCTATGAAAATAAAAGCTTCTGATTTTGTGGGAAAAGGCTGGAAGGTAATTTTATTAATGAAAAAGAAACCAAAAGCTGTAAAGTAATTGAAAGAGATTTATTCTGAGTTCAATTTGAGGACCATGGCCTGGAACCATGCCCAAGAAGCCTTGAGCAAATGGACTGACTGTGGCTGGGTTACTGTTTGTTTTTGTGCATTTCAGGGAGACAAGAGTTTCACATGAAGTTGTCAATCAGTACACTGAAGGCATGGGTAGTACATTGGTTTGGCCTGAAAAGGGAGGACATCTGAAATCAGGGCTTATAGGTTATAGGTGGGTTTAAAGACGCTTTGATTTGTAATTGGGTAAAGAAATAAAGCTTTATCTAAAGGCTTGGAATGTTTTCAGTTAAGATAAGGAAGTCTGTTAATCACAGACAAGCCACCAGCCTTATATGTAGACTCAAGTAATTTGCTATGTGACTTTATCTTGCAAAACCTTAGCTCTGTTAACGAGTTACAAGGTTATCTAAAAGAAGGGAGGGAGTATGAGGAGGCATGTCTGATCTGCTTCTCATGGACAGCAACTCAGCTTTTGGGTATTTCTGGGGTCCCCTTGGATAAAAGGGGATCCATTTGGTCAGCAGGGACCCTTAAGATTTTATTTTAGTTCACAATTCCTCAACCAGCCCATTTCAATAGTACAGCTGTCTGAGAGTACAGCAGTCAGCAATCTTATCAAACACAGAGGTGAAAGAAGAAAAATATGGTAGTTGATTCCTTGGTATGAATAAACAAGGAGACCTGTTGGTGAGGAGTGGAGAGACCTCCCTCACATCTCTGGGGTGGCTGGTCGTGAAGCCAGCCCATCACTATTCTCTGGATACTGTGTCAAAGAACTAAACTTCAACAGATTGGATTTCAAAGCTCTAATAGGTTTTTTATTAATGATTCATGAGTTGGGCAGCATTTCATCTACAAAGGGCACAATCCTAGCTTACAGCAACCTCAAACTCCTGGCCTCAGCCTCTCAAGTAGCTGGGACTGCAGGCATCTGCCACAACACCTAGATATGTTAGTAGAGACAGGGTCTTGATCTTGCTCAGGCTGGTCTTGAACTCTTCAGCTCAAGCAATCCACCTGCCTCAGCCTCCTATGAGTGCTAGGATTACAGGGGTGACCACTGTGTCTGGTGGATATGGCATTCCAAAGTTGCTTTCCTAATGGGATTAAAGCAGAGGGAACTGCTTTACCAAGCTGACTCAGGCTGACTGGGCCCCCTTCTATTTTGTTGCTATGAATCTCTTATTTCTAAGTTCAGTTTCATGATGTGGCACCTGGCATGGGGGATTTCATTCTGATTTTGTCTGATCTATTGGGCCTGGTGCAAGAGCTCAATCCAAAACAACAGGTTCCTATAAATTTTGTCACTTGTTAAGCCTGGCATGGTCACATTATATCTTCTTTTTTCATGCACATATATAATCAAATCCTACACTTATTTTAGAGATGGAACCTAAGTTAGATAAGAGTATGTGCCTCTGTTTGTGGACAGACTTCACTGACAAGGTGGCACTGTCCTTGAGCAGCTGGTGTGGCCCCTTTGCACATCCTTAGGGGGCAGATATCTGGGCAAGGTAGGGCTTCGCCTCTGCTGGCTTTTGCCTGCATGGACAGTTTTCTGTTCAGTCACTACCAAGAAATGACTCCTTGTGAGTGCCTCAATCTCAGTGCTCAGAGAATGAGGCTCAGAAGTGAGGATGGCACTTCAGAGGCTCCATTAGAGTACAGGTTGCCTTATCCTTTATCTGAAATGCTTAGGACCAGAACTGTTTTGGATTTTAGGTTTTGAAATATTTGCATTATATACTTATTGGTTGAGTATCCAAAATCCAAAAATCTCAAATCTAAAATGTTCTAATGGGTTTTTTCATTGAACTTCATGTTGGTATTCAAACAATTTTGGATTTTGGAATATTAAAGATTTCAGGGTTTTGGATTTGGGGTGCTCACCCTGTACATGAAGAGAGAGCAGAATAGAATTCTGAACCAGTGTATGGTGCCCCATGATCGCATTAATGTACACAGCTATGATTTAATATTAATAAAAAAAAAGGGAAAAAAAAGCACTTCATAGTCATCAGAACTTTGAGCATCAGAGAATTACAGATGAGATCTCTTTTAATGTTCTTACATAGCCAATGGGTTTAAGACTTCAACATCTTTTAAAAAATAATTCTACCCCACCTCTTCATTTAAGCAGGGTTGAGAACATAATGGACTTAGAAATTTCAAAGGCAGTGACAGGTTCCCTCATGGGACTTCTAGATGGTGGGATTTAAAAACACGTCTTTCAAATATTTTTTTCATGGGCATTTGAATTCCAGCTGGTGGGCTGCACATGGGGTTAAAATAAGCATTCTAGCTTAAAAACAACAAAAGGAAAATTGGTCTGAAGTTTGCCCTGAGCTAAAGATGAGGTCTTATTCTTGGGGCAGCAGCAGCTGCAAACAGACACCAAAGCAGAAGTGGAGACTACCAGGGACTTTCTCAGAGAAACAATGCCGGGTTTAACAAAAAAGACAACAAATGTATGTCCTCAGGTGTTTTTTCCTCTTCCCCACATCCCTCACCCTCCTCCAACCCCACTGACAGGCTCCACAAGGATGTAGCAGGTAACCTGTCAGGGAGAGCTGTGACAGCAGGACACGGTGTGTAGATAAAAACTGGTATTTCTAATTCCTCTGTGGACAGTGGGGCCTTCTCATGGGCTGAATTGCTTTCCTCCAAATTTATAAGCTGAAGCTCTAACCCCCGGCACTTCAGATTGTGATTGTATTTGGAGACAAGTCCTTTAGAAAGGTGATTAAGTTAAAATGGGGTTGTTAGGGTGAGTCCTGAGCCAATAGGACCAGTATCCTTATAAGAAGAGGAGGTTAGGACACAGACACACACACACAGGTATGAACTCATGAGGGCACGGGAGCAGGTGGCGGTCCGCATGCCAAGGGAGGGGCCTGGGGGAGAAACAGACCCTGCCACACCCGGACCTTGGCTGTCAGTGCCCAGGACTGTGAGGAAATAAATCTTTGTTATTCAAGCCACTCAGTGTGCAGCATTGGTTAGAGCAGCCCCAGCTGAGTAGCCCAGGACCCCGTCTCCTCAACCCTGGAGCTATGGGGGTGTTGGTATCCTGCGCTGCACAGGAAAAAGCTCAGAGCACAGCAGGGCCACGGAGTTTCCCTCATCCAACGCTCCCCTTCGCAAGTTCTTTGCCTGCAGCCAGTGTCTGGGCAGATCGAGAAACAAGTTGCCTTTATTGGGACAGAGGTCTTGGGGACGCTCACTTTGGGGACTGGCCAAAGTCTTAAGCCTGGGAACAGACTTAGGTTGATTAACATTTGGCATGGGGGCTCCTCAAGGGGAAAACCTTCCTGTCCACAAAAGGCAGCTCTCGGTGGGAGAGAGAAGCTGAGCCTTGAATATTTCTCCCAGACAAGCTGCTTGCTAAATCCCACACCCACCTGGCTTCAAGTTCACGCATACAAACCCCAGATTACTTCAAGCCAGTGCTTCTCAGACCTCGCTGTGATGTGACTGACACAGGGATTTTGTTAAATTGCAGATTCTGATTCAGTAAGTCTGTGCGGGGTCTGTGAACCTGCATTTCCAACCAGTCCCCAAAGATGCTGCTGCTGCCGGGGACCAATTTGGATAGTAAGACAGAGTCCCCGTGCACATTCTGAGCTGCATCGATGTCCAGTGTCCAGTGCATTGGGGGTCCCTCGTCCCACCCTCTGCTCCACAGCACTTAAAATTCCTGGAGTGTTCCAGGTGCCAGGCATCAGGGGCAGATGGAAAGGACAGCGTGCGAGACATGGGGACAAGTGAAAGAGTAAGCACAGGGCCAGACAGATTGGAACTGAACCCTGAAGGGCATGGTGTTTGCTCTGCAACCTTAGATAGGGTCTCAATCACTTCCGAGATTTAGTTTTCAGTTTCCTGAAAAACGGGTACTCCGTTTCATAAGATAGAGCTAAAAATAATCTTGATACTTAGCTAACCACAACAAAATGGAAAAGAATGAGTTCTCTAAATGTCAAATGAGGAGGCTGGTGGACAGAGGAGAGGCTGGGGTGGGATGGGGAAATGGACTATTGGACCATAGGAAGGCAGAACCGGAAGTGAGGACCCTGTGTAGGGTCTAGAGTAGTGATTTTCAACTAGTGTGCTACAAATTTTTTTTAAAGATCTGATGATTAGGTTAAATTAAATTATTTTTGAAAGAAGTTCAAAGGACAGTAAGTATATTCTTTTTTCTTTATTTTTTTCTTTATTTTTTTTTTTTGATCAAAGCAATTTAAGTGTGCAGTGGAAGTTTAACTATAGGCTCCAGTGTGCCGTGAGATAAAAAAGGTTGAAAAACACTGGTCTAGCTGCGATGGTGACTAGAAACCCCAAGAATACTACAAGAAAATTTGTCATCAAGGGAGGGGAGACTGAAAGTCACCCATGAAAAATTGAAATGCCAGGTCTGTGCACACACAGATGTGCAAGCCGAATTTGTACAACCAGTCTGGTGTGGGAATTCCAAGTGGAGAAATTAAAATAACAGTTCAGGACCATTAAAGTCCTATATTTTTAGCAGAAGCAAAAGTAAAGTTATTGCGGTAGGGAAATGTCACAGCTCAGAGGTCACGGGACTCCCACAGAAAAATAAACGATGTCCTTGAAGATGAGCTGACAATCAGAATTAGAAATCCACCCCCAAGAAAACGAACCGCATTGAAAAAGAGCAAACAAATGCAACAAACAGAATCAGCACTTTCAAAACTGGAAAGAATGCATTTGTCTGCAAGGAGCGATGATATCAGGGCATTTCAAAGTATTTGAGAGGTAAGTGAATGAGTGGAAATCACAATCAAAGCATCCATCAGTACGGAAAGTGATTCAAAAGAGGGCCGTGGAAAAATTTTGTTGTTGTTGTTTTAAGTAGGACATTTAAAGGACTTTACCATATAGAAATTCTTTTAGTGAAAAGTATAGTTACTTAAAAGAAAAAAAAAACACCTCACTGGCAGGATAAGGTACAGATTAGTAAGGCTGACAGGGCAATGAACTGGAAGGTGGTTCTGAGGAGGTTAAATCAGATGCAGAACGGAAAGAGAAAGAAAGAGCAGCTAAGAGATGCTGAGGAGGAGAGAGAGACTGATTCTTGGAAAGCTGAGCTCCAGGAGGAGAGAACAAAGGAAAGGAAGGACCAGCAACATTCAAAGAGACAATGGATGATGCTCTTCAGATTTGAGAAAAATCACGCATTTTCATTTTAAGGAAGCACAGGAGATCTGAGCAGAAGGAACAGATCTGGTAAAACTGGAGGACAGCTGAGAAAGAGATAACAATCTTTCTTACAAAGGCAATTATATTGATAGGGGATTTTTCATCATAACGATGAATGGCAAAGCAAATGAATCTTGACATTTTTAGATAAACAGGGCCTAAGAAAGAGTCTCCCACAGAAGCCCTCTAAGGGCAGCTACCAAAGGATGGGTTGTAATTAGATTGCCAGGAACAAGGGTTCTGACCAATCAAACAAACAAAATGCCTAACAAATAAGTTAGAAAATACAAAAAGGCATTGTCTAGGGGGAAAGAAAGACAAATTTTGGGAAGGTTTAAAATTAGATGTAATTAATACACTCAAAAGCAATAATATGGTAGGTAGAAGGATAGAAATTAGAAGTCATATGTTTTAATATCTTTATATTGTTCAGGACAAAGGTGAAATGAGGATTAATTTTATGTTTATTGAGTATATAAAATAGAAATTTGAGGGTACTAAAATAATGGAAACCAAATAAAAATTTCAAAATCAGAGGGGACAATGAATTAAGAAGACCTAATCAATTTGACAGAAGACAGGAAAAAGAAACAAAGAACACAGTAAAGAGAAGACACCAAATAAGACCATAAAAATAAATGAACATATGACGAGCTGCAACATAAATGCTAAATTTCAGTTAAAAATGAAAGAATGTCTTACATTTGATTATAAAAAGCAAATAAAACAAAGTAAAAACCAGATGGAAGCCCTAAACTTCCATCTAAAATAAAAGTGGAAACCAAAAAAAAAAAAAAAAAAAAAAAAAAATTAAAAATAAAGAGATGAAAAAATAAATAGACTTGAAATACTGATCAACTGAAAGTGATTGAAGCAATATTAACATTAGATAAAGCTAGTATTTAAGGGAAAGCATTTTAGAGACTAAGTGATTTATTGCTTAAAAATAAAATGTGTATTGGGTGGCCCCTGTGGCTCAAAGGAGTAGGGCACTGGCCCCATATGCCGGAGGTGGTGGGTTCAAACCCAGCCCCAGCCAAAAACTGCAAAAAAAAAAGTATATTTTTCAGTAAGGTATAATTAAGCTATAAACATCACTAACAACACAGTCTCAGAAAACCACTTTGAGATATCATCTGACTTCAATAAGAGTAGCCCACATAACAAAATCCCCAAACTACAGATGTTACAAAAAACCCCCAAAAACCTAAAACTACAGATGTTGGCATGGATGGGGAGAAAAGGGAACACTTCTGCACTGCTGGTGAAAATGCAAACTAATATGTTTCTTTTGGAAAGAAGTTTGGAGATCACGTAGGGATCTAAAAATGGACCTGCTGTTTGATCCTGCAGTTCCTCTGCGAGGTATATATCCAGAAGATCAAAAATCACTTTATAATAAAGATATTGGCACCAGAATGTTAATTGCAGCCCAATTCATAATTGCTAAGTCATGGGAATAAGCCCAAGTGCCCATTGACCCATGAATGGATTAATAAATTGTGGTATATGTACGCCATGGAATATTATGCAGCCTTAAAAAAAGATGGAGACTTTACCTCTTTCATGTTTACATGGATGGAGCTGGAACATATTCTTCTTAGTAAAGTATCTCAAGAATGGAAGAAAAAGTATCCA
>CAUYPK010169488.1:0-18823 GCA_963574355.1 Loris lydekkerianus
TTGGCTCCAGGAACTTGGTTCCAGACACTAAAAACATCACACCTGTTATCAGAAAACCCCCACCCTAAACTCACCCGCAGGCCTATTCCCCTCTGCCTGTATTTAAATAGCTGTTAAAAAATAAAGTTTTTGGGAGTTTGATTAGAATCCTGTCTTGCTCCCCATTCTTCGTGTCTCTTGTTCCCTTCTTTCACTCTCTCAGCTCCAAATCCTAGGTCCCTGCTGAACTAGCCCCGCGGGCCGGGGCACTACCTTTACTCTGTGTTTTATGTGATTGCTATTTACTTAACCTCATTGTGTCTGAGTTTCCCTTAAATCAAGACACCAGGAAAACACAATGACAATGAAAGTTTTCTGAAGGAAAATCTGTCATCTAAAAATATTTGTATCTGCATTAATACAAATGTTACTCAAAAGATTCTTGAAAAGTCTTTGGCATGTGGCTTTCCTTACATAGGCCATTACAATCGCCTGCACATAAACTTACCTACATTCAGCTTTTTAAAAGAAGGTACGTCTGTTATTATCAACATCATCATCACCATGGTAATTGTAGTGTGTTTGCATCATTTAGACATCTTCCACCCTTAGTAACTTTCTGAAAGAAAGTTTATGCTCACTTTTTCCCACTATCTTCAAATCAATTATTTTTAAGGGGTTCAAAGACACTCTGTTGTGCTTTTGCTACCGAAAATAAAATAAAAATAAATAAACAAAATAAAAACCCATATTTAATGATGTTGGTCTCCATATTAGGAATCCAGGGACTTTTAATACAAAGACATAAATATTTATATATGCAGATCCTTGCATATTAATTCAGACATGACTTGTAAACATCAACACTGGCATTTTCAATTGATTAATGAATATAAAAATATACACTCTATTGTATTATCATGAACATCTGAGGACAACAGAATTTCACAGCTCAGCCACCTCTTCAGCAGGCTTAGGTGAGAATCGTGTATTTGCATTAGCAAAAGCACCCAAAGCTTTATTTGATAAAAGAATGAAAAGTAAAACATATATTGAGAGAGATAAACCTGCTTTTCCTAAAATCTCTTCCTTTAGTGGCTTAGCAGCGTTTCTGGGGGAAGAAAAGATTGTGGGAATTTGGTTGCAGGGAGCAGAAGATGATTTATGAAAGTTCAATTACACAGTGACCCCCCTGTGGTATTTGCCAAAAACCAAATGTGAATGTCTCTGGTAGAGTGAACAAAAAGCGCTCTTGAATGCATACCAAGCTTCAAAACAAAGAAGATATAACAGGAGGCTGCCAAATACAAGTATCCGGAAAGGGCATTATAATTAAATATATCTGAACAGAATTCTAAATACAATATACTAGGTCATCACAAGAAGAAGGGAGCATAGGCTCTGACAAAGAATGACAGAAAGTCTAAGAAAGTAAGTGCCCAGAGTTGCATTGCACATGAAGGTTCATGTAGAGGCTTAAAAAAAATGAAGTGTCAGAAGAAAGGACAGAATTCATCTCCCATTCTAATTTTATTGTCCTGACAGTAGCCGTGCTGCCATTCAAAGGCTTAGAGACCTGCTATCTCTTCAGCATTGTTTATAACTGCAAGTGATGGTGTATAATCAGGGCTAACATTTTGCAAGTCCTTAAATAAAGTTTCTGTCAAAGAGAAAAAAAATGGATGGGTTATTGATTGGCAGGTTAAGAGGTGCAGACTCAGAAAAAAAGAAGCAAGAGCTGAAATTGTCCCTGAGAAATGCCCATTTTATACAGTCCATCCTCTGCCCGAATCTGTCTTTTGCCACATAGCAAATGGCTTATTTGAATCCAGGTTGGAATGGAGATGCTGGATTTCGAATCCATTGATGTCATATATTTCTTACATTACATGAACAGATCAGTGCCTTCACACCTTCCCCTAACTTCCCATAAAGTAAAGATAATGGTACATGTTTCTCCACTTTGGATTATAACCAGCACATGCATAGATAGATTATTTTAAGTGAACAAGCTTGAGACGAGCACTGTCCCAGAGCCCAGCACACCCACCTGCATTTTCACTGAAGCAAATTCAATAGATACACTTTAGAGTCACATTCTAGAAGCTCATGCACATGAGACACATCATAATTCCGGGAGCTTCATGCATTTGTCCACCCCACTTTAGCTCCATTGAAAAGCAGTTTTCAAAAGGCAAAGAATTAAATGCTGAAATTTTCTGTATTAAATATATAAGAATATAATTTACTGAGCATTTACCAAGTACCAAGCACAGTTTTAAGTGCTTTACACAGATTAGTCATGAATCTGAAAACTGGCCCCAGGGTTAAACTGTTTTCACCTTTTTTAAAAAATATGTAGACAAAACTAAATTAAAGAGTAGATAAGCAAATTGCCCTAGATGAACTGGTTTTTTAGTGCTGCTTCACAAATCACTGAAAAAGGGCTGGGACCTGAGACCACAGAGTTCTTGAATGGTCAGACCGAGAATTGAAAGACACACCACCAACAAACAAGAAACAGTAAAATAGACAAGTGAGGCCAGAGTAAGTCCCTGGCTGGGACAGCTCCCGGTTACAAGAGCGAGCACCTCAAGTAGAAAAAGCACAGAGAAACACTGGGTTGTCTCCATATCATGTTACCAACCACCTGCCTTCTGAGAGGCACCTTTAGAGACACACTGGGAGGATAACCCGGCCAGAGTCTCTCAATTGGAACCTCTCTTCCAAGTGGAAGGGACAACCAAGATGAAATACAAGAAAAAACAAACAAAACACTGCGTTAAGACACTCAAAGTTTATTGAAAGACAAAGAAAAGCTCTCTAAAGTTAGGAGAAAGCTCAACAGTAGAGGAGGGGCGGAAAGAGCTCACCACTCCTGCACAAATTCCTCTTATACATCCTATAAGTTACACATATTTTTAACTTCTATTGTAACATTCTTACGTAATCTCTGCTTTACATTCTAATTATTTCTTTTAGGGGGTGGTCAGTGCCAGCACCATCTGACCTGTGGTCCCCCCTGCTTATCTCCAAAATACCAGTTTCCTCTTGCTTGTTAGCTCTAAATCCTGTGCTGTTAATTTTTCAAGTATTTGTTTCCATAAGGACTGCTTCCTGCTTTTTATTTCAGAGATCCCCTTCATTACCACAAATTTAACAGCTTGAAATGACACACATTAACTTGCAGTTTCTGTGGGTCAGGCCTTTAGGTAATTTCTGAACTGTTCTTTGCCCACAGTCTTTCAAGACAATGGGCAGTTAAGCTGTGTTCCTATCTGAAGGCTCAACTGGGGAAGAATCTTTTTCTGAGTCCATTCAGGTTGTAGGCATAAAGCTTATTTTTGCAGCTATTTATGGTAAAGGGCCTTGGTTTTTGCTGGCTATTGTCTAGAGGGCAGGTTCTAGAGGTCACTCACACTTCCACGTAGGGTTCTTCAAAAGAGGTCATTCATTTATTTTGTCAAGTCCAAAAGGAGAGCCTCTTTACCTCAGGGACTGTGTGGTCCCTCTTTTAAGGGTTGTTCACCTGATATAGGCAACCCTACACAGAATACTCTCTCCCTCCAACTCAGAACCAATTAATTTGGGAAATTAATTATATCTGCAAAATCTCTTCCTTTGCCATTTTCTATTGGCTAAAAGCAAGTTGTAAGTCTTACTCATACTCAAGGGAAGGAGATTACAGGAAGGTGTGTAAGAATTATTGAGGCTCATCCAGGGTATTTTGGCATCACTACATCAGGGCTTCTCAAACTTTATTCTATACACAAATCATCTGGGGATCTTATTAATGCAGATTCTGATTCAGTACATCTACAAGGAGCTCCTAGGTGGTGCTAATGCTACCAGCTGGTGTGAAGACTGCCAAGACCCCATAAAACTGGGATTGGAACCAGCATTTGAGCTTCTGGCCAGATACTCTTAACCACTTGCCAATACCTGTCAAATCTCCCAGGACTCCACTTATGGCTGTTATCAGCAATGGATATGGCTCTAGTTTCGTACCATATTTAACCTTGGAATCCTAAGATCATTAATAGTGTTGGCATCTGATTGTTTTTGGTCATAATTATGGGGTTTTACAGAACAAGCTTTACCACAGATGACTTGAACTATAAGTCAAAGTTTAGACATTCTCCAACTGACACAAAAGTCCCCCATCCACCTCCTCAGATAGGTGACACAGTCTGCCAGGAGCAAAGTATGATGCTCTGGTGAAGCCTCAGGGAGAAGACTCTGCCTGACCCAAAGATTCCCTGCATTGGACAGGGTAGCACAGAGTCTAGGCCATCACCTTCTTCCCCGAAATGAAAGAAGCTTTTTCCTCAAAAAAAAAAAAAAAAAAAAAAAAGTTTTATATTTAAGATGTGAAATATAACGTTCTGATATACATATAGTATAAGAATTATTATAGTCAAACAAAGGTACATATAAATCGTGAGCAGTTGATTCTTGTTTTATCCATTGAGCATCCATGAAAATTTTCATAACCAAAATGTTTTACCAGAAAAAAATACTTCCTCTTAAATGTAAAGATTTTAAACACTCCTTGGTTTTTAAAGAGAATAAATATTTATCTTGATGAAAAGACTTATAAGGATTTAAAACATCTTGACTAACTGCAAATAACTCCTCCTTGGACTTTGTGGGGAGCTCGAGGGGGGGCCATTCTCACCAAAAGCGTAAAGAAAGGTTGAATCAAAGTTTCTCTTTCAGTAATCTCTCCCAGACAGGAAGCTGTTATCTGCCTTCTTTTATAAGTGCTGCTCTGACAACTTATATTTAGCTCTCAGACTGCCTCTCCCATCTCCCTGTGGGGTACAAGTGGTGTTCAATGACAGATTTTAAACAAAGATACCTCCCCACACAGCTTTCTTTGACTCTTAAACTCTAATCTCTTATTTCTTAAAAAAATTTGGAAGATAAGCCTGTCAGAGAATGCTGAAATTAGCATAACTCTGATCTCCCACCAGTGTCCTCAAACTTAAAATAGAGAATCTCCAATTGTCCGAAGGAAAGCCAGCACTCTGAGATTGCAATAAGCCCCAATGCTTACCTTAGCTCTGCACCCAGATAAAGGCCTCCTTGTGCAACTAAATATAGAAAAGCTGGCGTCCTCCTGGTCTCTACTGTTACGGATGCTAACCACGGTGAAATAATCTCTTCCAGTATTTACTGAACAGCCCAAATAGCTTTGCATTCCATGTGTCATTTAATTCTTACAACAATCCTGTTAAATGCATATTTGCAGCTTCCATTTAGATAGACGACTCCAGCACAGGGAAGTTCAGTAAATCCCAAAGGTCACGCAGCCACCTAGGGCCAGGCCTACTTTGATCCAAAGTCAGCCAACCGTGCTTTCAGAGGTGACTAAAAGCACAATAATAAGCTAAAAGAAAGAGGACAGCCTTCAAGGAGTGGGCTGAATGGTGTTCCTCCCAGAGATATGCCCATATCCTGACTCCTGGATTCTGAGAATGTGATCTTATTTAGAAAAGGGTCTTTTCTAATGTAATTAAATTAAGGATCTCAAAACGAGGTTATCCTGGATTATCTGTGTTGACCATAAATCCAATGTAAGTGTCCTTATGAGAGAAAGGCAGAGGAATGTTTGCTGACAAAGAAAATGAGGAGACAAGCAGATACAGAGGAGATGACCATGTACAGACAGAGGCAGAGACTGTAGTGCTGGTGACACATGCAGATACACAGGAGATGACCATGTACAGACAGAGGCAGAGACTGTAGTGCTGGTGACACACAACAAGAAAGCCCGAGCCACCTGAAGCTGGGAGTGTGAAGAAATAAGGACAAATTCCCCTCTGGATCCTTCAGAGGAGGCATAACCAGAAGAGCACCTTAAATTTGTTATAGCAGCCTTCGCAAACTAAGGTAGTTTTGAGTCATAAGTTTCAGTCATTGACTGACTATACATGTCACGGTGGCCCCATAGGGTTATAATGGATCTGAAAAAGTCCTATTACCAAAGGACACAGTAACAAAATACACATCACTCACATGTTTGAGGGGGTGCTGGTATAAACAAACGTACTGCACTGCCAGTCTTACAAAGGCACAGCCACACAGTATGTCCAGTGTGTGATACTGGATACTGATAGTGAATGGCCAGTTTACCTATTCACCATACTAGATTTTTTCATTATTTTAGAGTATACTTTTTCTAATTATTAAAAAAAGAGTTAATTATAAAACAGAGCTGGGTAGGTTCTTCAGCAGGTATTCTAGCAAAGCCATTGTCAACATAGGAGATGACAGCCCCATGCTTCCTGTTGTGCCTGAAAACTTCCCAGTGGGATAAGATGTGGAGGGGGAAGGCGGCAACACTGATGATCCTGACTCCGTGCAGGCCTGGGAAAATGTGGATGTTTGTGTTGTAGTTTTTAACCAAACAAAATTCAAATTAAAAAATCTTAAAACAATAAAGATATAAAGAAAGAAAATACTTTTACAGCTATACAATGCATTTGTGTTTTAAGGTAGGCATTATTATAAAATAGTCAAAAAGTTTTAAAATCACAATAGTTTATAAACTATAAAAGTTATGGTAAGCTGAGGTTAATTTACTATTGAAGAAAGAAGGGGCTGGGTGCAGGGGCTCATGCCTGTATTTCTACACTCTGGGAGCCTGAGGCAGGTAGATTGCCTGAGCTCAGGAGGTCAAGACCAGCCTGAGACAGTGAGACCCCGTCTCTATAAATAAGTCGGGCCTTGTGGTGGGCATGTATAGTCTCAGCTATGCAGGAGGCTGAGGTAAGACTACGCAGGAGGCTGAGGCAAGAGGATTGCTAGAGCCCAAGAGACTGAAATTGCTGTGAGCTATAGTGCCACAGCACTCCACCAAGGGCAACAAAGTAAGACTATCTCAAATTAAAAAAGAAAAAAAAAGAGAGAAAAGCAAAGAAAGGAGGAAATATTTTCAATAAATTTAGTGGTTATAAAGTCTGCAGTAGTGTACGATAATGTCCTGGATCCTGGGCCTTCACACTCACTCACCTAGAGCAACTTCCAATCCTGCAAGCCCCATTCATGGCAGGTACTCTACACTTTTTTATAGCTTCTGTACTGTATTTTTACTGTACTGTTTCTATGTTTTGATACCCAAATACTTTCCATTGTGTTGAACCTGCATGCAGTATTTAGCACAGTAACATGTTGTACAGATCTGTAGCCCAGTAATAGTCGGCTAAGCGTGGGGTAGGCTATACCACCTAGGTTTGTGTAAGTGCACTCTTTAACGTTTACACAATGAAATCACACAATGATGCATTTCTCAGAACATACTTCTGTTGTTAAATGACACATGACTGTGTCATGTTTGTACAGAAACAAACAAACAAACAAACACACAGGTCAACTACTAGAGTCCCCTCTAATTATTATTTGTCCTATCTTCCTGAGTAGATTGGAGACCCTGAGAGGGCACAGATTTTTCCAAGTTTATGGTCATATTCTTCATTAATAGTAATAGACTTGTCTCCTTTCTTCTCATTTTTCACCTTTAATTTCTTTTCCTAGGCTATTTTTTCTTTTTATAAGTGTCTTTCCATCTCTTCTATGAATTCTTGCATGTGCTTTGTGCATCTTCTTACATACTTTTTTTTTTTTTTTTTTTTTTTTGTCTTTAAATACACAGCTAAAGGTTTACATTTTTCATCTGGTCTGTGTCAACTTTTTTTTTTTTTTTTTTTTCCAGTGAATGTTCTGTGTTGGTAGGTTTACTGTACTTTCCCACATGTTTTTCTTAGAGTGCCTTTGGGTTGAAATTGTACTCTTTTAGAAAAGAATTATTCATCATTGAATGTGTTGAACGATCTGGACTAGCCATTTAAAGTTTCTTTGGAGAGGGAAAAAGAGCCAGAGTAGCTTCCAGGTGTCATAACCCAATGGCCTTCCACTGCTACCACCAAGATAACCTGTTTCCTACAAATATGGCAATTCCACATAATGCTTTGTATTAATGTCTCTGGACTTTCAAAGCTGTTGCTTTTCAAAGTTGAAGTCCAAGAGGATTTTTTTGGCAGTCGGGCTACCAGATTTCTTCACTCACTGTAGCAAACAAGCTGCACAGCTTTTTCACTAGAGGGGGGACCTCTTCCTTTTATGAAAGTGTTTTCTTGAAATCCTTCTGTAATCACCACTTCAAAGATTTCTCAGTACCCCTTCTGACTTCCTTCTAGATGAAAACTAACCAATCTCAGCTAGTGGTCATGGTCATTACACATATGTTAGACAGTGTAGATTATCTGTCTTCTATTTCATTCAAGATGGATTTTGAGAGTTTTTTAATAATTTTCTACTTAATAATTTTAGTTGGTTTTCAGTAGAGGGGTAAAATCTGGTGACAAAGCCATAGTCAGATGGCTACCACAATAATTTTTTTTCTCAAAATGAGAGCCCTGAACTGAAAGGAATACTTGTAGCACAAACTTTTAGAATTGGGAGTAGATGGTGAACTCTGTATGAAAAATGCCTGCTTATGAATGAGCATCTGAGTGTGGAGTAATTAGGATTCGCCATTTCCTTCTGGTTTTCTAAACTTGTTTCTGTCATGACTCACTCAATCTACACAAACTTGTTCACACATGGATTTGCGTGTGTAAAAATATGTATATAAAAATACCAAACTCTGTACTATAAACATTTTAAATAAATGAGAACAAAAATCTGTACTAGGACTTGGCAATGAGGAAGTCATTTGTGTGACCTTGGACTAAATTGAGTTTGTGGTAGAAACCGTAATTTTGAATTGAATGAGTTGAAAAGTGACCAGGAGAGGATAAATTAAGGGCTATGGACCACTTTGGCAAGGCTCTTGGCTCTTAAGAGGAAAGGAAAATTCTATGGAATCAGATAGAAAGTGAGTGCTAAGAAACTCTATATTTAGATTCCTGTAAGAAGCTTGTTCAGAGAGAGGTGTTGCCAGCTTGCAAAGTCTTGTCCTTCAAGGGGGGGGGGGGGAAGGCGCACAAGGAGCAAGGAGGAGGGAAGGAATTGGTGTGAGAGCACCGTCATTAACAGCTCTGGCTCTGGAATCAGAGTGGCTGGATTTGATCCCTCAGTGGTGACTTTTTTTGGCTTGTGACTTGGCATGACATAGTCATTCTGATCCTAAAAGATGCTCTAATCTGTATAACAGCCCAGATCTTTCTCTTGAGCTCCAATCCCAGATCTGTTAGTGGGTAGACTCCAGAGTGGGAGTTCTGGGAGGTTCTAGTCTAGATTCTGAGTGAAATGGATAGCAAACTTGACAGCTGTAAGTGAAGGTGGTGGGAAGACACATTGAAAGTTCAGAGAAAACATAAAACTGTCATCCAGGACACTGGAAATGTGAATGGACAAGGGGAGTACGGTAGATAGCAGAGCAGCAGCTGAGATTCTCTCTTCCAATTACTTGCAGCCTCCCTAAGTATATAATCATCTCGGGCAAACTGAGGCAGCATTAACAGCTAATGACTCAAATGGGTCTTTTACATTTACACCCAACCTCTCATTCCACCTGCTCTTACTTTGCTGCCCCTGTGTCAGATTTGCCTTATTGGTCCTAGGTTGTAAAGGAGGATTATCAGGACAAAAATATGAGGTTCTCACAATTTCTCATTTCAGTTAGATATGCTGAAAGGTTCTTTTTCTTTGTAAGTTTACTCATCCTCTTTGTTAGTATTTGTAATATAAGTATTCTCCCCTCTTAGCAAACCCTCCCCCCTTTAAAAAGTAAATTCCACATATGTGGTCCAGCACAGTGGCTTATGCCTATAAACCTAGGACTCTGGGAGGCCCACGTGAGTGGCTCACCTGAGCTCAGAAGTTTAAGACCAGCCTGAGAAAGAACAAGACTAGGTCTCTCCTAAAAGTAGAAAAACTAGCCTCGCATCATGGCAAGTGCCTATAGTCCCAGCTACTTGAGAGGCTGAGGCAGGAGGATCAACTTGAGCCCAAGACTTTGAGGTTGCTGTGAACTATGATGTCACAGCACTCTCCCCAGGGTAACAAAATGAGTCTATGTCTCAAAAAAATAATAAAATAAAATAAAAATTACACAGATGTGTGGTGTTGTGTTGTGCAGGCTGCCCTGGAACTCCTGGGATCAAGCCATCCTCCTACTTTAGCCCTCTTAGTGACTAGGACTACAGGCATGTGCTACCCAGGCCCATGAAATAAAAAATTTTTTTGGTTGGTACTCACAAATTACTACCTCTCTCACATTGACAAGCTTTATTTCCTGGCTTTTGTGTTCATCTAGATCACCTTTATGTAAACATTTAGCACTCCTTTTATGTATTAAGATTTTATATTTAATGGACCTATATGTATTTTTTTCCCAAATCTTGCATATAGCTGTTGTTCTGTAAAAGATTTGTCAAATAAATGACTTCATGAGTGAATGATGCATCACAAAAGAAATTTTAAGTGAGACTGGCAAAATCCTATGTGTTTCTAGACACAGTCAGGTGTGTGGGTGTGAGCATTGAGGATGTGGTGCCATAGTATGATGGGTGTACTATACTCATGGCAACTAGATGCAAGTCCATCAATGTGAAAGACCACGTTAATAGAAACAAAGATTCCAAATGATCATCTCAACTGATGCAGAAAAAGCATTTGACAAAGTTCAACATCCTTTCTTGATGAAAACTCTTAACAGTTTAAGTATAGGGAGAAAATTCCTCAGCATAATGAAGGCCATTTAATATGATAATCTCAAGGTAATATGATAATCAGTAAGGAACAACTACTGGAAGCCTTTCCACTAAGAGGCAGTACAAGGTAGGGATGCACCTCACTACTCCCATTCAACATAGTACTAAAAGTACTATCATACAAGAACAATCATACCAGACAAAGAAATAAAGGACATTCCCATTAGAAAGGAAGAAGTTAAATTATCTCTATTTGCAGATGATGTGATCCTACAGAACATAACCCCAAAGACACCCCCCCACCATACACACACACACACACAAAAAAAAAAACCAAAAACTATTAGACCTAATAAATGAATTCACTAGAGAAGCAGAATCTAAAATCAACATACAAAATCTGTAGCATTTCTATATACAGATAACAACCTAGTTTTAAAAAATCAAGAAAACAATCTTATTTACAATGGCATTAAAAAAACTACTTAGGAATAAATTTAACCAAAGAAATAAAGGATTTGTAGTCTAAGAACTGAGAGAAATTGAAGAGGCACAAATAAATGGAAAGACATACCAAGTTCAGGGATCAAAAGTTTTAATGGTGTTAAAATTTTAGTAATTTACAAAGCAATATTCAAATAAAGGCAATCACTATTAAAATTCCAATAGCATTCTTCACAGTATAGGAAAAACATATCCCCAAAATTGTAGGCAACCACAAAAAAATCCTAACTAGCCAAAGCAATACTGAGAAAGAAAAACAAACTTGAAGGCATCACACTTCCTAATTTAAAATCATATTATAAAGCTATTGTGATCAAAACTGTATGCTACTGGCATAAAAGTGGAAACACAGACCAGTAGAACAGAAAGAATACAATCCTGCCATTGGTCACAACATGGATAGACATGGAAGACGTTATATCAAGTGAAACTAGGCAGAGAAAGAAAAATATTCCATGATCTTACTTTATGAGCAATCATTTAAAAAAAAAAAAAAAAAAAAAAGGAGGTCAATTATACTTACACAGAATAAAAAGTATTTCCAAGGAGTGCAGTGGGAGAAGGAACTGGGAGATGGAGGTCACAGGATACAAAGTAGGAAATAGGTTGGATGAACACCTCTAGAGATCTAAGGTACAGTCTGAGCACTATAGTTAATACAGTTGTATTAGAGAATTTTGTTAAGTAGATCTCAGCTGGTCTTGTCAAAAAAGGAGTAAGATGATAGATATGTTAATTTGCTTCATTCACGTACCCTTTTTACTATCTGTATGTATGCCATTGTACTGTAACATTGTACTGTAAACCTCAAATATATTCAATAAAATTTGTTTTAAAAAATTATTGTTTCCTCTAAGGTTTGAGCAAATGTATGTTTCCAAAGTCTCTTTGGGAAGATTCTCCAGCTGGCTGTGAGAGTTGGCTGGACAGAACCTCTAGCATTCCATGGACAGCAGTGTGTAAATACATCACCCTCCTCCTTCCAGCACTGTTCATGTGATCAAATAAAAAATGAATATCTTTTGCAAGACACTTTCACACTTAAGACAAATTCCTTAGGTGACAATGACTTCATTAATCACATCTGCATCTTCACATAACAATCTCAAACCTCACGGTTTCATAGGAAATTCTTATTGTAAACAGTTTCTTATATTAATGTATCTTTGCCCTTGAGATTTTATTTTCATTTCCTTTATACAATATACGAAAGTAGAAAAATAGAGAATCCTAATAATTTGGATTTAGATTGACACAGAAAACATAATGTTTTTTCAGTCATAGAAGATGCAGGGTAGTTAACATACAGACCTTGCTTTAGGGAAGAGTTGCAGGAAGCGTACATGATGAGGAAAATAATTTTACACTCTCTTTTGTAGAAGTATGAATCAAGGATTACAGTTGCCATGGAGGCTAAATCTCAAGAAGAATGCCCGTATTCTTTTAGGAGCCAGGAGTGTGAGTGTGTGTGAGTTTGCACTAGGACGCACTGCTGACAGCCCCTAACCCCAAGCAGCTGACTGAAATGTCTGTGAATGTGAAAAACTATTAACATTTTGCTGTCTCCAGCAAAAAGAAACTATTAGGTCTTCTCTGTCTATCAGGATTGACCCTGGAGCAGGTGTGAACTGGGAAGCAGAAAACCCCTTTGAAAGTTAAAAATTAGCCCAGAGGCTCAGCATATGGGCATCTTAGAAGAACTTGTTCTTTCCCAATGTCTTCCACACGGGATAAAGTGAATCTGATAAGAACCAAAGGGTCCATTCTTGAGATACTTTACTAAGAAGAAAAAGTATCCAATGTACTCAGCCCTACTATGAAACTAATTTATAGCTTTCATATGAAAGCTATAACCAGTTATAACCTAAGAATATGGAGAAGGGGGAAAGGCGGAGGGAGGGTGATTGGTGGGATTATACCTGTGGTGCATCTTACAAGGGTACATGTGAAACTTACTAAATGTAGAATATAAATGTCTTAACACAATAACTAAGAAAATGCAGGAAGGCTATGTTAACCAGTATGATGAAAATATGTCAAATGGTCTATAAAACCAGTGTATGGTGCCCCATAATTGCATTAATGTACACGGCTATGATTTAATAATAAATGAATTAAAAAAAAAAAAAAAAAGAACCAAAGGCTCTGCAGGGTAGCTACATTCCAGAAAGGAATGCTAGAAATTTCAGA
This sequence comes from Loris lydekkerianus, assembly GCA_963574355.1. NCBI lineage: Eukaryota > Metazoa > Chordata > Mammalia > Primates > Lorisidae > Loris > Loris lydekkerianus. The sequence continues at coordinate 13,335 of CAUYPK010169488.1, forward strand.
CTCAGGTGTAAATCTTCATTTGTAATAGTTTTCTTTCCTTGTAATCCAATTCCCTCTTAATTAATCAGGAGGGATTTTGTCTCTGCATTATGGGCCCTCAGGTGACGTTATCAGGTCCTCCTGAACTCTGAAAACACATCCAACAGATTTCTACATAGAGTATTAAATCATTCCCGAAATTGTTTTAGTCCTAGGAGGTAAATAACCCAGAAAATGAAAAACCGACATCATTTATTTTTCAAAATAAATGTCTCACTTTTAGAAGGTATTAACTTTCTACCTTTTTCCCCTTAAGGCCCTTCCACAGTAGTTTTTAATCATTATGGTTAACTGTATGCCACATTGCAAAAAAGGTTATAGTTTTAAAACCAGTAGAACTGAGTGAAAAAAAAATTATTTTGTTGGTCCTTAAGAAATTATTCGTTGCTGAGCCCTGGGCCTTTTCATCTGGTTTAAAACACTGCATAGATGGTTGTTTTTCTGTCCACATGACCTATCTTTCCAATGCCCTAAAAAATATTATATTTCAGTCTTTGTTTTGAGAGCTGAAAAAGTGCCTTTGTCTATTTGAACCTAAAGGTCTGCAAGGGAAGGTTTTGTTATTAAAAACAAAAAAAGGGCAGGGCATGGGTTTCTGATAGCATTCATTTATTTTGTCTTTACATGGTCTTTTTAAGCAAAATATTTGAAAAGATTTATTCTAATAATAATTTCTGGAATTCAATGTGTATGCAGTTCTTTCAATTTATTTTTTAATGATTGGACCAAAATTTTGACTGTCGTCTTGTATATCAGTATGACTTGTCTGTGCAATAATTCAAACCTGGGACTGGAAAACAAGGAATCTCTAAGTACCTAAACCTTGGTCTTCCTTTATCTGGGCTTCAGTTTTCCCTCCTGGAAAGCAAAGGTTGGATGAGATGATCTTCTAAGGTCTATTTCTAATGGAATTAAACACAAAAGAAAAAGGCAACTCAGGATCTTTGATCAGTAGAATGAAGGCAACCACTGGCTTTCAATCAGAATCTGGGGTTGAATCGCATTTGGGGACAAATTCTGTGGGATTTAATTCTCTCATAAAATAGAATTAATTGTGGGCTGTATTGATGGCTATGGAGGTTGAAATGGGAGCAACCCTATAATGTTCCTAGCAAAATCTGTACACGTAGAGCATGCTCCTATAAATGGTAGGGCCACGTTAAGGTCACAGAGAAGGTAAGGCTGAGCACATGACTCAATGTAGTAATTTCCACTCTGGCACTTGGAGAAGAAGGGGAGTGAGCACATCGCTGTCCTTTACCAGCAGAGATGTCCCTCTGCTGTGATGAAACAGGAGCTGTCAGGATTTAAAAAAAGAACACCATCAAAGCAAAGGCACCCCAGCTTGGCAAGAAATGCCTTGCATAGTTTCCGCGTCACCAAGCTCTTCTTCCCAGCCCACACCCTGCTTCTATTTAAATCCCCAGGCACTCCACTAGACCACACGCACTTTAGCCAGTGCCCAGGCTATCAGCAGAGAAGAGATGGGTAGCATGGCTCCAGGAGAAAGGGAAAGGGAGGATGGTCCAGCCAAGAGGGCCCTCCGGAAGGTACACATGGCCACTCTGGTCATCAACTTGGCTCGAGGTTGGCAGCAGTGGGCGAATGAGAACAGCATCAAGCAGGCGCAGGAGCCCTCAGGGTGGCAGCCTGGAGGGACCCAGGACCCACCCCAAGCTCCTAAGCCAACAGTCACACACCCTAGCCCCCACCAGAAATCTCAGAGTGCCGCCAAGTCTTCATCCCAAAAGCCAGAGGGACATGGAGATGGACAGAGCTCTGATGAAGCCACTGAAGTTTCCTACATCAAAAAGAAAGAGGTGACCAAAACTGTGGTCAGCAAGGCTTATGAGAGGGGAGGGGACGTGAGCCACCTCAGCCACAGGTATGAGAAGGACGGTGCCACAGCTGACCCTGGGCAGCCCCAGCATGACATTGACAGAATCCTCCACAGCCACGACTCCCCGACACGGAGAAGAAAATGTGCCAACCTGGTGTCTGAGCTGACCAAGGGCTGGAAAGTGATGGAACAGGAGGAGCCGCAGGGGAGAAGCGACAGCATAGACACAGAGGACAGCGGCTACGGAGGAGAGGCCGAGGAGAGGCCCGAGCAGGAAGGACTGCGGGTGGCTGCTGCCAGGATCAAACGCCCCCTGGGCGCCCAGTAAGTGAATGCGGCTTCCCATTCACTGGTGCCCTGGTACTCCTTGTACCAGGATCATTACTGAAGCCCAACCGATTCTGGGAATCCAGAGAGCAGGGAAAGTCCAACCAAAGTTAGAATGTGAATCTCAAAGATTGGGTGTGCACAGGAGGGAGGCGTGTCCCTGGGCTGACAGGGCAGTGCCAGCCTCAGACACAGACCTCTGGGGCAGTGCCTGCACGTTGTGTCTCCTTTCAGTTTTGAACTAAACACCTAAGTTTTAGCCTCAAGATGAAGCCATCCGAGAGGGATGTCTGTCTATAATGAGCAATCCATTGGTTTACTTTCTTAGTGAGAAAAGGGTTTTCTGGCACACTGATGAAGGAAATCTTTCCCTTGTCCCAGATGTCTATAATATTATCAGCTTAGGGAGATAATAGGGAACATGTATCCCTGTGACTCTGGAAGGTAGTTCTCTAACTTAAGAGTGGGGTCTGAAGTTAGACCAAGTTCAAATCCCAGCTCTGCCCTTCACTAGTTCTTTTTCTAGAACAATTTTCTCATTTGTAAAATGACAGCAATAGTAACCTTTGGGAACAGATTCTGTGGGGCTGGGTCAAGTAAGTGAGATCAGGGCTGCCCTGCAGCTGGCTCAGTACTTGCCACATATAGTCAATACACAAAGCCATTCTTATTCATTATAGATCCTGCTATTTAGTAATATTTCAAACTTTCACAAAAAGTTTGCCCTGTTTGAAAACAAACACAGAAATAATTAAAACATTTAGATGTCAAATACAAACGCACATGCACAGATGTGTACTGATGTAAACCGATGCATTTGTTTACATAAGAAACACTTAGCAAAAGGTCAGGCTATCTTCCTCCACAACCTTAGGCTATCAAAACATGGGGAAAATCTCTGATGTCATAAATGCTTGTAAAACGAACTGCCTTTGCCTTTGGGGACCGTTAGGTGTATAGGTGCTTTTCAAGTCTTATGAAACAATAAGAAAGTAAAGAAAAAAATTGTTTGTGTAATTTGACAAAAGGCCGTCTTACAGTTCGTGACTTCAAAGGGGTTTAAAAGGAATCAGAACTACTGTGCTGTGAGGTTTTAAGGATGAAATGGAAAACTCAGGCAATTCTAACAATCTGTCATGCATTTTGAGTGTACTGTGGGTGTTTTAAAGGCTTCGTCTCTTCTGTCCTCACAGTCTATGATATAGATATTAACTAATTTCAGGAATAAGAACAAGAAAGTACACAGGGAAAACTGACCCAGCAAGTTGGGGACAGACCTGAGTCCTGCCCTATTCCAACACGATGCTTGGAAACCAGCACAGCACTAACTCTCCTGCCACACCTAAAGGATGTGCTCAGAGAGCTTGAGTCCTGCTACACTTACGTCAATCGGAATTCATGACCAGCAGTAGCCACTTTATCAGAGCATAAGAAACCAGAGACTAAATACTGGCCTTGTAGATTCTGGGGTATATGTGCTAAAAATGGAATAATGGAATCCATCAGAATAAAGACTTAGGGTGTGGAATGAATTCCTGTCAGCACATTTTAAATTGGCCAGAGGTAGGGAGATGACACTGGAATCGATCGGGAATGCAAAGTCAAGCTGACTCTTCTTTGGCACCTGTCTAAGCACTTTTCATATATTTATTCATTTAATCCCACTGAGGTAGGTATCATCATCATCCCCGTTAAACACGAGATGGATGTTAGGGAATTCACGTGAGATATTGCAGCCCTGGAGCTCTAACTAAACTGTCTCATCCAGAAGTGGGTAGAGGGTTTCTGAAATCAGGGAGGTACATGGCCCCTTCTTAGTGTGATGAAGTACATGAGCTTTGAATACGGGACAGTTAGACCTGAGTCATGGTCACTTCAGCAACACTGACTGTGTCCCTAAAAAATAGACAAAATAGTTCACATTTTACAAAATTATTTTTATATAAACTATGGAAGCAATGGGCTCAGGGGAGCTCCTTAGCAAGTTATGGCCCATTACAATGTGGTGGGCCAGGCCTGGTGGTGCCAGGGACGTGCCTCTCCCTAGGTTTGGAGGTAGTGGGTGTTAAACCTCTTCTTTCCTTCTTCGGGTCCTTTCCCTCAGTCTTCGCAGGGCACCAGGGTGTTTCATGCAGCCGTGGCAGCTCTTAATGTCAGTAGTCATCCCAGCTGCATTCAGGAAACCTCCCCCCTCTCAGATATTGCTGGGGGAAATGAAAGGGGCTTTATAAAAAAGCCAGTATGAAAGGACTGTTGTTCACTTATTTTTCATTACAGGGGCCATTCTCTCCCATTTTCTCCCAGTAGGGAGAAAATTATGCATCATGGATGCTTAAATCTAAAGTAGGAGAGGTCCTTGATGGTTAAGATATGTCATTGGGTTTCATGCCTAGTGCTTAGAGCACTACCCTTGTAAACTAGGGGTTGTGAGTTCAATCCTCACCTGGCCTCCTGCTGATGAAAAAAAATATATATGTTCCATGCATAGTAGAAACAAACAAATCAAATGTGCTAAAAAACAGACAAATTATTTACTAATAGTGGTTTTGCTAACTTGGGTATTACTATGATAACGGTGTATAGTCAATGCTTTATTTTAAAAATATTATTTGGTCTGGTTCCGTTAGACAAAGGGAATTAGATCCCTCTCTCCTGTAGACTAAAGGTATAAAATTAAAGTACCAGTTACTCCTCCGTCCTTTCCTTGAAGTTCTATTCACTCCCAGAACATGAGAGTGCCACTTAATAGGTGAGGAAACTGACATGCAGACATGTTAAGAAATGTGCCCAAGTCACAGAACTAGTAAGTGAGAAAGACTTGGGAAGCTGATGTCAAAGCTGTGTTCCTAACTGCTACGCTAGACTTTCTCTCAGAATAGACTCAAGGAATAAAATGCAGATCAAATTGTGGGCTTAATTAATGGAGTCCCAATAATTCCCAAAGTTCAGTGTTTTGGTGCAACTGTATTGAAAGACTTCACAGGAAACAAGAACAAAAATGACCTCCTCCCACCTTCGCCCAGTTCCAGAGCTGTGACCCCTTGCCACAGACTCTGAAGTCAGTTATCGGTCTGTAAGGACGATCACACGCCTGGTTCTCAGACTAGCTGGTAACAGAACAGATAGCACAATGGTGGATCAGAAACATTTCTTTACCTCTTTCATGTTTACATGGATGGAGAGGGAACATATCCTTCTTAGTAAAGTATCTCAAGAATGGAAGAAAAAGTATCCAATGTACTCAGCCCTACTATGAAACTAATTTATGGCTTTCATATGAAAG
>CAUYPK010169495.1:0-57698 GCA_963574355.1 Loris lydekkerianus
TTAATCATCAGAGAAATGCAAATCAAAACTACTTTGAGATATCATCTAACTCCAGTAAGATTAGCCCATATCACAAAATCCCAAGACCAGAGATGTTGGCGTGGATGTGGAAAAAAGGGAACACTTCTACACTGCTGGTGGGAATGCAAACTAATACGTTCCTTTTGGAAAGATATTTGGAGAACACTTAGAGATCTAAAAATAGACCTGCCATTCACTCCTACAATTCCTCTACTAGGTATATATCCAGAAGACAAAAAAATCACACTATAACAAAGATATTTGTATCAGAAAGTTTATTGCAGCCCAATTCATAATTGCTAAGTCATGGAAGAATCCCAAGTGCCCATCGATCCACAAATGGATTAATAAATTGTGGTATATGTACACCATGGAATATTATGCAGCCTTAAAGAAATATGAAGACTTTACCTCTTTCACGTTTATATGGATGGAGCTGGAACATATTCTTCTTAGCAAAGTATCTCAAGAATGGAAGAAAAAGTATCCAATGTACTCAGCCCTACTATGAAACTAATTTATAGCTTTCATATGAAAGCTATAACTTAAGAATTATAGCTTTATAGTCTAAGAATATGGGGAAAGGGGAGATGGAGGGGAGGGGAGAAGATGGGCGGAGGGAGGGTAATTGGTGGGACCACCCTATGGTGCATCTTACAAGGGTACATGTGAAACTTACTAAATGTAGAATATAAATGTCTTAACACAATAACTGAGAGAATGCTGTGAAGGCTATGTTAACCAGTTTGATTAAAATATTTCAAATTGTATATAAAACCAGAGCATGGTACCCCACAATTGCATTAATGTACACAGCTATGATTTAATACTTAAAAAAAAAAAAGATTTTAAATATTTAAGAGATTTAGCTAAGCCATGTTTAGATAACATTTTATAGCTCAGAATGTACATATTAGCAAATATGAAAGGATGAAGTAATTGCATTTAAAATCCAAGAAAAAAATTTTAAACCATTGAATTAAGCCCAAGGCTAGCAGAAAGAGAGAAAAAAGAAAAAGACAAAAACAGTGAAAGACAAAACAAACAGAAAATAGAGGATAACAAAGCCAGAAAACAGTGCTTGAAAACAAAGTTGAATAGGCCGTGAGGAGAATGATCCCACAAGGATTCAAATGGACAAAGAAGCACGAAAAATAACATAGCAAGAGAAGTTTAGGAACGAATTTTATCCTAATAAACTAGAACATATTGGCTGAATAGATACATTTCTTAAAAATTCTGACAGTAGATGAAATACAGAATCTGAACTGTCCTATCACAAGGAAAGAAATTAAAGCCTTCCCACCCAGAAAACTCCAATCCCTAATATCATCCACCCCGATTATTACCAAACACTAAAAAAACAAATGATGCCAATAACTCTTTTAGAGAACCAAAAAAGAGAGACCTTTCCAGCTATCTTACCTTGATACCAAAACTGGAAAAGGACATTACAGGAAAGAAAAATGACAGGCTGATCTCATTCAGAAACATCCTAAGCAAAATATGAACCCCAAATCCAGCTGTCTAGTACATTAAGTGAACATAGCCAGGCTGGTTTTATTCCAAGGATGCTAATTTAATTTAGCCTTTAAAAATCACAGTTACTCATCATGGGGATATGATAAAGGAGAATGTTCCTGTGTCATCAGCTGTAGACTTCTGTTCCATGTACCTACTTACATTATGTATGTGTTTATTTTATAATTTAAAAAATGATACAATGAAGACATTTGAGTCAAAGTAGACGACCCTGAAATCCACATACCTTTTATAACTAGAGACTTGCACAATATACAATTAAAAAAAACTTAACTGAGTGGCTGAGCTTGCAAGAAAGAAGAACCGAAGGTTCTAGAAGAACAGAAGAAGCTGAACAGAGCAGAAGCACCTGCAGGGGAAGCTGGGGCAGCTGTGCCCAGGAGAGAAGCTGAACAGAGAAGAAGCACCTGGGGGGGGAGGATGCTGGGACAGCTGTGCCCAGGGGAGAAGCTGAGCAGAGCGTAAGGACCTGCGGGGGATGCTGGGGCAGCTGTGCAGGGCGATGGGCCAGGACCTGCAGGTAGTAGGGGCCTGGGTGTCACTGCCAGTGCCCGGGTAGAGTGTGCAGATCCAGTAACTGTACTTTGGACATTTTACACCATTAATGTTCGAGAGGCGTTTAAGTCAAGTAGGTTAGTGGTTGTTAAATGTCCGAAGCTCAGGGGAACAAAACGTGAGCTGGAGGCTGGGAGTCTGGCACACGGTGTGAGTTTGAAGCCTGTTTTGGGGGCGCGCCCCCCGCGTCGGTGCTGGGCTGGGGCGCTCTCCTCCTGGGCACCCGGAGCTCTACCTGCACGTCTGTCTCCCCCGCGGGGAACACTTCCGTGCGCTTCTTGCAGAGTGCAAAGAAGACAGAAACAAGCGTATTGAACTGTTGGTGTCTCTCATAAGCAGCAGGAAGCCAAGATGGAGTTGGGCCGAGGCTCAGCCGCGCTGGGAAAGCCTGGGAAGGGGGCGGGAGGTGTCGGGAAGGAAAGGCGCGCGCTCTGCGGAGCCTCCGGGCAGCAGCGGAGGAGGGGGCGACCCTGAGAACGCCCCCCTCCGCCCAGGGCCTGCGGGGCTCGGAAAGTCCCTGCGCCCTGCCCAGCCGGCCCCGCTGCGCCCGGGCGCACGTGCCCACGGACAGCTATGGAGCCGCCCACGCCCTGGACTAAGATCCACATTCCTGCCTCCTTTGTCCTCGGAGCTGTGTCTACTCTGTTTGAGCAAGTCGGGGAGACCTGCTAGTTGAGTCTGTAAATCCTCTTTCACGTGCCTTGAGCCACCTCTGCCTGGATCTGTGGGAGGTCATTGAACGTCCCTCCTTCCCCGAAGAGAAAGCGCACCCGGCTGGTGAAGGCCCCCCACCCCCGGGTCGGTGCAGACCCGGAGCTGGTGCCCGCGCCAATGCCCGGCTCGCCCGTCTTTCTGGAGGCGGATCGCGGCTCCGCCGGCTCCGGGGAGCTCAGTGGCCACACCTGGGGCGCGCTGGAGCTGCAGGTGCGCAGCCCGGAGCACGTCCTGACCCGCCGGCCTCGATCTGCGCCAAGGCCACAGCGCAGCGGGAAACTGAACGGCAGCGAGGTCCGGGAGCAGATGCTTCTTTTGAGTGGCCGGAGCAGAGCTGGAGGAAGCCTGGTTATAGCGCGGCCCAACGTGGGAGGAAGGAGGCTGCGGAAAAAACCTCACGGAGACGCTCGGCAGAGGGCAGCTCGGACGCCTCGGCCAGGGGACGAAGGAAGACCTGGAGGAAATTGACCAAATATCACACCGAATTTTCCCAATAATCTACATCTATATGATGGGTGGGCTTGGCCTACTGTCTAAATGCCCTCTTCTACACATACCTTGAAGAATACCAATGCACTTTTTGTAAAGAATAACATGAATGACTCTGGGAGGCCAAGGCAGGTGGATCCCCTGAGTCCACGAGTCGAGACCAGCCTGAGCAGGAGCGACACCTCGTCTCTAAAAATAGCCGGGGTTGTGGCGGGCACCTGTAGTCCCAGCTACTCGGGAGGCTGAGGCAGGAGAATCAGTTATACCCAAGAGTTTGAGGTTGCTGTGAGCTATGATGTCACAGCACTCTACTGAGAGTGACTGAGGGAAACTTATGTCTCGAGAAAGAAGAATATGAATGTACTTACTATCCTGGACCCTACTCTGACAGATTGAGCTGGCTCCTTTTACTCAAATAATTATAAAAATAACAGCAACTACTTCTACATGAGTCTGTATAGGCTGGGCATGTGTAGTGTAAGAAGCTAAGGCCGAGGAGGTTTGCACTGGATTCGGACAGACTGAAGAAAAACGGAGGAGCAGAAGTTAGCTGTGACATGCTCCTTATTCAGCTCCTGACAGCCGGCACAGGAGGTCTGCACAGGGAGAGCATCTCAGAGCCCTATACAGTGGCCAGAACAACAGGGGCTCTGAGCCAAGACTGATTACAGAAGAATGACTTTGTGTTGCTTAATCTTGGTTACTTAAGATGACTTAGCACCTGCAGGCCTGCAGGCCACAGAGCCTAAGCACCTCGTCCTCCCGGGAGCGGGATGTCCAGCACTTTGGTTTTTGGAGATTGTTTGTAACCTTGGCAGGAACTGTCTCCCAAAGTGGGGGTAGAGGCCAGATTGTGGTAAGTGACAGAGTGAGATGGGGGAAGGGGTGAAGCCTGTGAGAGCCAGCTATGAGCTATGATGCCACAGCACTCTACTTAGAGTGACTGAGGGAAACTTATGTCTTTCCAGAAGTCGGCTTCTGTGAGGGCACTGGTAGCAGCAGTCCCCTATGAGGAGGCTGCCAGGGGTATCATAGCAGAATGTCAGCCCGGGCAGCTTTCACAACAGACATTGCTTTTCCCACAGCTCTGGAGGCTGGACGTCCAGGATCAAGGTGGCAGCAGGTTTGGTTTCTTCTGAGGTTCTTCCTCCGCGCACCCACATCCCTGCCCCTCTGTGTGCCCAATTGCCTCCTGTTGTAAGGAGATCCGTCTGACTGAACGAGGTCACCTCTTTAAAGGTCCTATCTCCAAACATGGTCGCATTCTGAGGTGCTGGGGGTTGGGGCTTCAATGAAGGACTCTGGGGGAGAAATAATTCATTCCATAATGGAGTTCAAGAAATTTTTTTCTTTTAATATGCAAAATACAAGCATTTTTAAACGTAGTGAAAAGAGCCCATAAAGGAGGAGAGAGAGGTCCAGGAATAGAGGGACAGCCCTGAGGCTGCTGCAGGGGTGAGAGTAGAGCCGGGAGAGCAAGCCCTAGGCAGGCAGTGGGGAGTGTCTGCTCAGCCACAGGGGCACAGGGGTGCAGCACAGGGCTGCAGGGGGTGTGGGGGCACAGGATGAAAGGGTACAGGTACAGGGCAGCAGGGGGCACAGGCTGTGGGTCCAGAGAAGGCACAGGGTGCACAAGCACAGTCGATTCCTTTGCAATGCTGGGGGGACAGGTGCAGTCGATTTCTCCGTGACCTGAGGGTGGGAGCTGGCAAATCTTTATAGGACCGAGGAAAGGGGTGTCCGGGAGTTTAAAATGGAACCATTTGGAGGACAGTTGGGCCTTGTATGTCAAAACCTTAAAAATGTATTTGTGATTTGACATAGAAATTCCACTTTAATTAATTTCTTAGAGGCATGTACTAGAATCGAGAAATAAGGGTAGCTAGACAAGCAATGCCATAATTTATATATATATATTTAAAAAAGGGTAAAAAACAACTTCAGTGCACAAAAATGGAGGCATGTTTAAACAAACTGTTGCCCATTCCTAAGATGGCACTTATAGGAGTCAGCAGGGCCCTGGGCACGTACGATAATCACAGACGCTCTTATTAAGATGAAATCATGGCAAACGCAGCTTTATATAATAAGACAAGGGGCAGACAATTATACAAAGAATAAGCACGCATAAAAAAACAAAAGGCCACAGTTATACGTAAAAGAGGAAAGAGAGTCCGGGTGTGGGAGGCAAAGGTTAACTGTGGTGATTTCTGGGTGGTGGCATTAAAGGAGCTAATTATTTCCTTTCTGCTCACCTATAGTTTCTAAATTTTGCTACAGTGAACATATTATTTAAGCAAGAGAGGAAAAAGCAATAAAAAAAAAAAAACATTTTAAATGTACCACCTGGATTTCTTTTCAGGGCTATTTTCCATAAGAAACCAATTTTTACAACCTTCTAAGAACTGTGTACATGACATTGGTGCATGAAAAACAGTAAAGAAAATATGACTTACTCCCCACAGAGTGAGGTACCATGCTGTCTCCGGGGGCCTAGGGTGGCATGTAGCACACAGTAAGCCCACAGCAAGCGGTTGAGGGAGAAATGATTGGGTGAGGTGCCACGGGCAAGGTTACTGGACTTCCCTTAAAGTAAGAAAATCACTGGCTCACAGCAGCCTCCATATGTGGTGTAAAGTCATGCCTCTGTAAAATAACAAATTACCACGTGAATCGCTGATGTGGCTCCACAGGTGCCCAGATCTAGAATGTTCTTTCTGCTCAGGCTGCAACAGATCAACTCAAACTCAGCACTCACTGGATGCAAGGCATTTGTTTTCCAGAAAGTGCTTGAAGCCAAGAAACTTTGGGATTGATGACAGGTCATCTTGAGAAATGCTCCATCTATTTTGGGGGCATATTGCCACTGCCACCATCCTGACAACAGCCTTTTAAATTCGCATTATGGGCTTGGCACCTGTAGCACAGTGGGTACAGTGCCAGCCACATACACCGAGGCTGGTGGGCTCGAACCCAGCCTGGACCTGCTGAACAACAATGACAACTACAATAAAAAATAGCGGGTGTTGTGGTGGGCGCCTGTAGTCTCAGTGACTTGGGAGGCTGAGGCAAGAGAATTGCTTAAGCCCAAGAGTTTGAGGTTGCTGTGAGCTGTGACACCACGGCACTCTATGCAAGGCAACAGCTTGAGACTGCCTCGAAAATAAATAAATAAATAAATTCACATTATGGGTTGGCCCCGCTATTTAATCTAGTCCTGAAAAGTAAATGTCTCGGATGCTATGGAGAGGGAGGGAATGGAGAATATTATTAAAACAGAGGATGAGTCTAACACCTTTTATCTGCCAGACACAAGACAAGACTGGAGGTATTTATTGGTTCAGTACATAAGCAACATAGTACTAATCGTCTCTGAGTGTTTTCACAGGTAGTTTGCACCAGGGTATTAATGAAAACAGCCCCACTTCATTTTAAAATTAACTACTTGGCCATTGAGCAACAGGAGCTGATAAATTATGACAATAAATTTGTGATGGAGATTTATGTCCTCATAACTCAAGTGGTGGGCACACTTAGATGGGGTGGAGAGATAAGAAATACCAAAAAGCAGATTTATCCAAAAGATCTTTTCTCCCAAAGAGTGGCCGAGCCCATTAGCAGTCAGCTCTTTCTGGGATGCCACGTGTGTGTGAGGACCTGACGGCCCAAGCACCAGGGCAGGGTCCAGCCTTCCTGCAGCATGAAGACATTTCCAGGGTGTCTGTCCAGACTACGCCCATTTAATCCTGATGGCTGGGGAGACAGCCCTCACTCACCTGCTCTGCTCTTTAGAAATGTCCAGCTGGTATTTCCTCAGAGCTAAAGCCATGGGGAATGCTGCCCAGATGGACACAGCAAAGAGGGAAGGACACATTTCTCACACAGTTATTGTCAGTCTCTGGGCTAGGAGCCTGAGTTACATAATTTTATTTAATCTACGATAATCTTGAGAGGTAGCTTTTATTAACCTGTTATGCTTTGGAGAGGAAGGAGCGGAAACTCACGGAATTGAAGTGGCTTACCTGAGGCCCCTGCACTGTGTGTGTGTGGAGACCATGTGGCGGGGAGAATATGGGTTTGGGAATCACAAAAAACAGAATGTGCAGCTTGGGTATCCCACTTGCTGCTTGGACAGTTCTGGAAATAATCATTTCACCTTTTTAGGCCCACAATTATTTTTATTTTTATTTATTTACTTATCATTGTTGGGGATTCGTTAAGGGTACAAATATCCACATTACACTGATTGCATTTATTAGGTAAAGGCCCTCTTATAATTGTGTCCCACCCCCAAAAGGTGTGTCACATATTGTGGTCCCTCCTGTCCCCTCCTTCCTTCACTCCCTCTGCTCTTTCCTTCCCTCAATCCCCACCATGTGCTAGATCATTAATTGTCCTCATATCAGAATTGAGTACATAGGATTCATGCTTCTCCATTCTTGTGATGCTTTACTAAGAATAATGTGCTCCACTTCCATCCGGTTAATACAAAAGATGTAAAGTCTCCATCTTTTATAATGGCTGAATAGTATTATATACCACAGCTTATTAATCCATTCCTGGTTTGGTGGGCATTTAGGTTGTTTCCACATTTTTGGCAATCGTAAATTGAGCTGCAATAGTCTAGAGCAAGTGTCCTCATGATAAAAGGATTTTTTTTTTCTTCTGGGTAGATGCCTAGTAATGGAATTGCAGGATCAAATGGGAGGTCTAATTTGAGTTCTTTGAGGATTCTCCATACTTCCTTCCAAAAAGATTGAATTAGCTTGCAGTCCCACCAGCAGTGTGAAAGTGTTCCCTTCTCTTCACATCCATGCCAACATCTGCAGTTTTGAGATTCGGTGATGTGGGCCATTCTCACTGGGATTACATGGGAGACCAAGGTGGTTTTTATTTGCATTTCTCCAATAATTAGGGACGATGAGCATTTTGTTCGTATGTTTGTTAGACATTTGTCTGTCTTCTTTAGAGAAGGTTCTATTCATCTCTCTTGCCCAGTGATATAAGAGATTGTTGGCTCTTTTTATGTTGATTAATTTGAATTCTCTGTAGATCCTAGTTGAAAATATGCAAATATCCTTTCCCATTATATAGGTTGTCTATTTGCTTTAGTTGTTGTCTCCTTAGCTGTACAGAAACTTTTCAGTTGAATTAAGTCCCATTTGTTTATTCTTGTTGTTGCTGCAATTGCCACAGAAGTCTTCTTCATAAAGTCTTTCCCCAGGAAAGTATCTTTCAGTGTTTTTCCTATGCTTTCTTTGAGGATTTTTATCATTTCATGCCTTAAATGTAGGTATTTTATCCATCTTGAATCAATTTTTGTGAGTGGAGAAAGGTGCAGGTCCAGTTTCAGTCTTTTATATGTGGATATCCGGTTCTCCCAGCACCGTTTATTGAATAGGGAGTCTTTTCCCCAGTATATATTCTTGTTTGGTTTATCAAAGATCAGGTGGCTGTAAGCTGGAGGTTGCTGTGGGTCCTGTGACTTCACGGCACTCCACCAAGGGTGGTAAAGTGAAACTCTGTCTCTACAAAAAAAAAAAAAAAAAAAAAAAAAATAAATTTTAACTCTGAGCCATTCCAATAAATAATCATTTGTAAAAGACTGGTAATTTTCTGCCCAAATCTATTTACCCTTCTTTTTGAGAACAGTGGGGAGGGCATTTTCCAGTCGGATGGCCACTGGTTCTGGCCAGTAGGGTAACAGAAGAAGTGAAGGTTGCCACCGTGGAGGGTGGAGGTAGCGTGGGGGTTTTCTTCTTTTTATCAGCTACATTAAAGACACGGTTGGGGTCCAGCTTAAATCATGACAGGCTGTGGGGAGCAGAGCTGCCCTGCCAACCAGACTGCTCCCTTTGGAACTTCTCTTTCTTTCTTTCTTTTTTTTTTTGAGACAGAGTCTCAAGCTGTCACCCTGGGTAGAGTGCGATGGTGTCACAACTCACAGCAACCTCAGACTTCTGGGATTAAGCGATTCTCCTGCCTCAGCCTCCCAAGTAGCTGGGACTACAGGTGCCCGCCATAACACCCAACTATTTTTTGGCTGTAGTTGTCACTGTTGTTTGGCAGGCCCAGGCTGGATTCAAACCTGCCAACTCTAGTGTATGTGGCTGGCGCCCTAGCAAAACTAAGCTACAGGTGCTGAGCCATCCCTTTGGAACTGTTAAGTGAGAAATAAACTTTTTGTCGCAAACTTGTCCTGACTAATCCAACTGTGCTGTTTATTCCTGTAGGGTCAAGTTGCCTTTGAAATCCATAGAGCCATCTCTTTGCAAATTGCCACATTCTGAGTAGTACTGGCTTCTGCCAACATCCACTATCAATAAAATGAACAAGTAATAAAGAAGTAGTCGAGAACTACCTACAGTAAGAAGTTTAACATCTTAAATATCTCCCAACTTTGGTTTAGAATTCTGTGTGAGCAATTACTGGAGGTTTCTGCTTCAGACTTCTGCTGTTTTAGACATGAACACCATTCAGATTTAGAGAAAGAAATGTAATTGTTTACCCCCTTGGGTCTAGTGCCTTGCAGGAAGATGGTTAAGGCCTGTGAAGTGACACCTAACTAAGAATTTCCGGACTGTATTCTTCCATTTAACTGTGGCATTTCCTTCTTCTTTCATTCCTATTACATCACCTGGATAGCTCATATTTCACTGTAAGAAACAAAAAGTGTGACTGTTTCCTGTTTGTCATTAGAACTGAAAGCCTTATTTGAGTTCATTTTACAAACTGGCTGCACAGGTGTTACATGACACATTGGTATAAATTCCCTTCACAATTACCTATTTTGCACACCACCTTTTTGTGCCTTGATAAGCTAAGAAACACAACCACATTGTCCATCCCTGATATATTGAAATGGAGAACCTCAAATCTAAGTGGAACAATTGTTTAGACTCAATCGTTACTTTTAGCACGCCTCATGGGGCTACATCCATCCCCACAGGTTGCCAACTTACTTGGCATCCTCATCCTCATTTGGTAAAATCATTCCAGTTCAAAGGATAAAATGCCCTGTGTGTATAGCATTTTCTTCTTTACCTGCTTTAAAATATAAATGCACATACCCCCGGGAATTAGTTCATCTTCCTTTTTTCAAATTGTTGTCTAAGTTCCACTTTTCAGCATGTTCATGTAGAGTGCCTACTGGATCTATCCAACTGTTATAATCAATATGAGAAAAAATGTTTTACTCTCATGAAAAGGGAAGGACAGGAGGAGGAATACTAACTTACATACCCACACAGATGTAATACAAACACATTAGGGAGAGTAAATTCAAAAAACAGCTGTCATATTTATTGGTATCGGATCTATCTATACTGTAATTTGGAGTCTTCAATGAAGATCTAATATCTGAATTGCCTTATAATTGCCACAGATTAGTGGACCAGAAAATAAAATACAAAAATGTATAAACCAAAGGAAGATAATGGCTGTGCATACTATGAAGGATTATACACGACAGAGAAGAAGCGAAGAATTACACAGGCAATGACAAATCAGTTCCAATGACGAGGAACTACAAGTCACAAGTTTGTCTGTTTCTCACATATGCCACTGCATGCATTCCGAGGTCCTTTAATCAGACAAACCCAGGAAATCACTAAGAATACAAAAAAGACAAAGAAGGCAGCAAAAAAGCTCTCTGGTTGACCAACAGCTAAAAATTAACCACATTACTCAGAGCACAGCATCTTAAAGAAGAAATGAAACACATTTCTTATTATTTAAGGGTTAATTCTAACAAGCAAAGAAGCATTTTTTTGTTTGTTTTCGAGACAGAGTCTCACTCTGATGTCCAGGCTAGAGGGCTATGGCATTGGCCTCATTCACAGCAATCTCAAACTCCTAGGTTCAGGCAAACCTCTTGCCTCAGCCTTCCATGTAGTTCAGACTACAGGCACCTGCCACAACATCTGGCTAATTTTTCTATTTTTAATAGAGATGGCGCCTCACTCTTGCTCAGGCTGGTCTCAAACTACTGAGCTCCAGGGATCCTTGGTACCTTGGCCTCCTCTCAGAGTGCAGGGATTACAGGCATGAGCCACTGCACTGGCCTTACCAAGCATGTTTGTTGTTTTAACTAAACACTGGAGATTGTAGCATTTAGGGGAATTAAGGAAATTAGGATTAGAAAGGGACAATGGTGATGAGCAATCAGAATATGAGGAAGTAGGTAAGAAAGTATAAAACACAAAGATAAAAGTCGCAGCACACGGTGAGATCCCATAAAGTACAAATAAACCATCACATCTCAGCAATCTGCCTAGCCTTCGCCCATGCCATCATGAGAAGCCCATGACATAAAAGAAAGATTAAACTATATTGTTATTTTATAAAGACAAATAAATATACAATAAATTATTTCTTAAAGAATTTCATCGTCTTGGTGCCCGTAGCACAGTGGTTACGGTGCCAGCCAAACACACCAACGTGCCCATCAACCCAGGAATGAATTAAATTGTGGCATACGTATACCATGGAATACCATGCAGCCACAAAAAAGATGGAGACTTCACATCTTCTATGTTACCTGGATGGAGTTGGAACATATTCCTCTTAGTACAATGTCTCAAGAATGGAAAAAAGGTATCCAATGTACTCAATACTTCTATGAAATCAATATATAATCACTTACACATTCATATGAATGGCAAAATGTAACTATAGTGCAGAAATTAGAAGGGAAGAGGGGAGAGAGAGGAGGGGACGGGGGACAGGGGACACGGGATGAGGTAGGGTATTTGGGGGGACCTCACCTAATGTGCATGATGCATTGGAACATTTCAAAACTATTTAGAAATGAGTATAATTGTGATGGATGTGTTACTTAGTTCAGTGTAAGCATTTCACAGTGTATATCAAAGCAGTACACTGAACCTCATAAATGCATCAATGTACAAAATTATGATTTAATACAAGAGAGTAATTAAAAAAATAATGTAACCTAAACATTTGTATCCTCATATTAATTTAAAATTTAAAAAAAAATTGGAAAAAAATAAAAAAAAACCCAGCCCAGGCCAGCTAAAATAACAATGACAACTGCAACAAAAAATAGCTGGGCGTTGTGGTGGGCGCCTGTAGTCCCAGCTACTTGGGAGGCTGAGACAAGAGAATCGCTTAAGCCCTAGAGTTTGAGGTTGCTGTGAGCTGTGACACCATGGCACTCTACCAAGGGCAATAGTGTGGGACTGTCTCAAAAAAAAAAAAAAAAAAAAGAATTCCTTCAAAACAGTTCTTTTGCTTCTGGTTTTATATTTTAAACATAAATGGATTATTCTATTATTTAGAAAATTCAATTCTGAGAAGCAAGGCTAGATAAAGTTTTACTAAGAATAATCTGATGACAATGAACTACCTCTCTGACCTTTACTTATAAAATAATTGTCACTGTCCTAACTTAGAGCAGAAAGAAATAGAATGATTTCCTCTCTCCTCCCCACAGATCTGTTCTGATCTGAGTCATACTACTTGTCCTGGCTTCATTGATCAATGGCACAAGCATGTAGTCACTACTATTGACACAACAGTCCTAAAGCATGCTTAAAATCTATTCAACATTCCCTTCTCAACTCAGGCTAGAAAAAGAAAAAAGCAAAACTAGGCACTGGGGTAGACTGGACACAGGATGGTTGTAACATACAAAGCAAACCAGAACAAGTGTATTTGGACAAGGCAACACCTTCCAAATCATTTCAGATTCATGGAAATTATATTTTTAAATAATTTCTGTTGGTTGGTTTCTCAAGAAGTTTGAAAGATGAAACAAGGATAAAACCAATAAATCGTAATATCTGGCTTCAAAAATTACTATTTTTTTTAGAGATAGAGTCTCACTTTATTGCCCTCAATAGAGTACCCTGGCATCACAGCTCACAGCAACCTCCAGCTCCTGGGCTTAGGCGATTCTCTTGCCTCAGCCTCCCAAGTAGCTGGAACAACAGGCACCCACCACAACGCCTGGCTATTTTTTGTTGCAGTTTGGCTGGGGCCAGGTATGAACCTGCCACCCTCGGTATATGGGATGGGTCCCCTACCCACTGAGCCAAAGGCACTGCCTGGCGTCAAAAATTATTTTGTTGATTAAAGAATTTGGTAATTCATGGCTCAGTGCCCGTAGCTCTATCATTAGGGCACCAGCCACATACACTGGGGACTGCTAAACAACAATGACAACTACAACAACAAAATAACCAGGCATTGTAGCAGGTGCCTATAGTCCCAGCTACTTGGGAGTCTGAGACCAGAGAATCACTTAAACCCAAGAGTTTGAGGTTGCTGTGAGCTGTGATGCCACAGTACTCTACAGAGGGCAACATAGTGAGAGAAAAAAAGAATTTGGTAATTCAATTCTTTTTCTTTTCTTTTTTTTTTTTTTTGAAACAAGTTCTCACTCTGTCACTCAGGCAGTGGCATCATCATAGCTGAATGCAGCCTCAAATTCCTGGGCTCAATTTATCCTTCTGCTTCAGCCTCCTGAATAGCACTGGGATACAGGTGCACACTGGTTAATCTTTTAATTTGTGTGCTATTTTGCCTAGGCTGGTCTTGAATTCCTGGCCTCAGGTGACCCTCTTGCCTCAGCTTTCTCTAGTGCTAGGATTGAAGGTGTGAGACACAATGCCTCAACTTTTTTTTTTTTTTTTTTTTTTTTTTTAAGATGGGGTCTTTCTATGTTGCCCACCCTGAGATCAAGCAATGCTTCCACCTTAGCCTCCTGAGTAGCTAGGACTGAAGCAGCACACCACTGCTCCTGGGTCATTATCTTCTTGTAGTCTTAATCCAGTTAAAAACTCCCAGAATTACCTTGTCAGAGATAATTGCTAGTAATTTTAGAGTCAAATCATTTTTATTGAACATCAACCAACTAAATATTTTCACCAACTAAATATTTAACATCAACCAACTAAATATTTTCCAAAATTTACATCAACCAACGAAATATTTTCCAAAGTTCTTGTTTCCCTTCAATTTTTCCTTCACTTAACAACAATTTACTGAGGACTCACTGGGCTAAGTACTGGGTTGCAACCCAGAAATTCAGCAGGAATTATAATACAGTCCATGTCTATTAAAAATAGTCCATTTGGGAAATAAAATGGAATTATGGCCAGGTGCAGTGGCTAAGGCCCATAATCCCAGCTGAGGAAGCAAGATTGCTTGAGGCCAGGAGCTCTAGACCAACTTGGGCAACAAAGCGAGACCTTGTCTCTATAAAATATCATTAGCCAGCCATGGGACATACACTTAGTCCCAGCTACTTGGGAAGCTGAGACAGTAGGATTTCTTGAACCTGGGAGTTGGAAGTTGCAGTGAGCTATGATCATGCAACTGCGCTCCAATCTGAGCAAAAGAAACCTTTTTTTTTGGTTTGAGACAGTCTCACTTCATCATCCTTGGTAGAGTGCCGTGGCATCATAGTTCACAGCAAATTCCAACTCTTGGGCTCAAGTGATTGTCTTGCCTCAGCCTCCCAAGAAGCTGGGACTACAGGTGCCTGCCACAATGCCCAGCTATTTTTTTTTAGAGATGGGGTCTCGCTCTTGTTCAAGCTGGTCTCAAACTTATGAGCTCAGGCAATCCACCCACCTTGGCCTCCCAGAGGCCAGGCATGAGCCACATCATCTGACCCTGTCTCTTAAAAAAAAAAATTAAATGCCATCTAGTTTCTCAGTGCCTTTTTGCAGAGGCCAGGCATGAGCCACATCATCTGACCCTGTCTCTTAAAAAAAAAATTAAATGCCATCTAGTTTCTCAGTGCCTTTTTGCCTTTATAGACACTGTAAGAATATTTTAAAAAGTAAAATCTGGCTCAGCATCTGTAGCTCAGCGGCTAGGGTGCCAGCCACATACACCAGAGCTGGCAGGTTCAAATGCAGCCCAGGCCTGCCAAACGACAACTACAACCAAAAAACAGCCTGGCGTTGTGGCGGGCACCTGTAGTCCCAGTTACTTGGGAGGCTGAGGCAAGAGAATCACTTGAGCCTAGGAGTACGAGGTTGCTGTGACCTGTGATGCCACAGTACTCTATCCAAGGCAACAGCTTGAGACTGTGTCTCAAAAAATAAATAAATAAAATCTGAACTACATATTTCAATTTATCCAGTACATTCACCTACGTATCAAATTATCACATGTCCAAAGGATTAAAATCTTTTTTCTTCTTAATGCCTTTCCAGTACTCTGAATATCATTGTAAAATTTCAAGAGTTTAACTTTCTTTTAGTGATAGAGGAAAAACACGTAAATAAATTTAAATTTAACAAAACATTTCAGAGGCTGGGCACCGTAGCTCATGCCTATAATCTTAGCACTCTGGGAGGCCAAGATGGACTCAGCTCAGAAGTTCAAGACCACCCTGATCAAGAGGAGACCTGCCTGAACAAGAGCGAGACCCTATCTCTAAAAAATAGCCGGGTGTTATGGTGGGCACCTGTAGTCCCAGCTACTTTGGAGGCTGAAACAAAAGGATTGTTTGAGCCCAAGAGTTTGTCATTGCCGTGAGCTATGACAGCATGGCACACTACCCTGGAGTGACAAAGACTCAAAAAAAAAAAAAAAATCAACATAGGAATATTTACCCAAGCTGAGGCTAACCAATTCTGATGTTCATAGGATCCCAAGGTATTTCCTCTCTTCTATAAAAGGTGAATTCTGAGAAACTGATTTTTATCAAAAATTTTTATTTTAGACAGTCTCACAGTCACCCTTGGTAGAGAGTGCCATAGCGTCACAGTTCACAGCAACCTCAAACTTGGGCTTAAGCGATTCTCTTGCCTCAGTCTTCCAAGTAGCTGAGACTACAGGTGCCCACCACAATGCCTGGCTATTTTTGCTGTTATTGTTGCAGTTGCCATTTTTGTTTTAGCTGGCCCAGGCCAGGTTCATACCCACCAGCCTGGGTGTATGTGGCCAGCACCCTACCCACTGAGCTACAGTCGCTGCCTCAAATGCAAATTTTTTTATATAAAGCATATGAACCATTTTAGAAAAATGTTTAAAATATCACAAGTACATACACTTGTCTTTGTGCCACTTGTCAATAGTGGTTTAATACTCAGTCCAATTAAAATATACTAAATTAAGTACATTTTACATTAGAGAAAACATCTCAGTGAAAAATGAAAGGGCTCAGAAATTAATTTTGCCAAAATGTTTAAGTCCTATTCCATTCAGTTTTTAAACAGTAATCAAAAAATCACACTAGACCTGGACCAGAGTGGTTCACTTCTATAATCCTAGCACTCTGGGAGGCCAAGGCAGGAGGATCACTTGAGCTCAGGAGATCCACCTGAGAAAGACTGAGACCTCCTCTCTACTAAAAATAGAAAATTTAGCCAGGCATGGTGGTGCATGACTATAGTCCCTGCTACTCAGGCGGCTGAAGCAGGAGAATCACTTCAGCCAGGAATTTGAGGTTGCAGTGAGCTTATACCACTGCACTCTACCTGGGAAACAAGAGCAAGACTGTCTCAAAAAAAGAAAGTAACATAATACTAATATTTATTTATAGCATTATTTTTATCTATATACTACTTCAACAAAATTCTCAAGTAAAAAGTATGATTTTCTTACTAATTTGTCTGAAAACACCATAGTTGGGTTTACTTACATATCTTATACTCTCTCCCATCACATTTTATGGAGAAGGGAATAAACTCTTATCATTTCTTCATATAGTTTTGAATCTCTTGACTTCAAAGAGTAACTGAAGGAATCAATCTCATTTAATAAATCCATCTGCTGGCAGTGCCTGTGGCTCAAAGAGGTAGGGCGCTGGTCCCATATGCCAGAGGTGGTGGGTTCAAACCCAGCCCCGGCCAAAAACCACCAAAAAAAAAAAAAAAAAAATGCATCTGCTAAAGGTAAGTAAGAGTTAACCCTATTTCCACCTCTTCAATTGCTCTTCAGGGATACAGGACTGCTACTGCTATTATCTAAAACTGGCATGGCAGTAGGGAATAAATATTAAGCATAATAGAGTGCAAAATACCAGATCTCTTCACAAACGAAAAGCAAAATACTAAGCCACTAAAAGAAAATGGGAAAGACATAAGCCTTTTAGGCCAGACAACTTAAAAAAAAAATCCTGACATGTATTAAGATCTTAGGATCCACTTTGTTTAAAAACATCTCACTACAGAATTTAAGTCAAAGACCCGGATCCTAATTTGAAAATGAAACAAAACACAAAGAAACCTATTTAAAACAGTAATAGACTTAGAGAATGCTTTTCAGAAATTTATACCTATGTTCATTCTTGTGCAAATTAAGCATCTGCAAATTTTATTCGGCTCTAAATAAAGTGAAGAATAGAGGTAACCACATAATTCAAGTAAGTTTTCTTCTCAAATACTTAGTGAAGCCAGGATGCAGCTTACCCACCTAAACAAATCCAGAGACCTATGGTTAGTTTTTTTTTTAATTTTGTAGAGACAGAGTCTCACTTTATCACCCTTGGTAGAGTGCTGTGGTGTCACACAGCTCACAGCAACCTCTAACTCCTGGGCTTAGGCCATTTCTCTTGCCTCAGCCTCCCAAGCTGGGACTACAGGACCCCGCCACAATGCCTGGCTATTTTCCTTGTGCAGTTTGGCTGAAGCTGAGTTTGAACCTGCCACCCTCAGTATATGGGGCCGGCACCTTACCAACTGAACCACAGGTGCTGCCCCAAATCAATTCTTTTGTTGTTGTTGTTAGGGTTTGGTAGGCCTCTCTCTCAGACTCAGTTTTTTTTCTTTTTCTTTTGTTTTTTTTTTTTTTGAGACAGAGCCTCAAGCTGTCACCCTGGATAGAGTGCTGTAGCATCACAGCTCACTGCAACCGCCAACTCCTGGGCTCAAGCGATTCTCCTGCCTCCACTTTCCAAGCAGCTGGGATACAGGCTCCCGCCACAATTCCTGGCTATTTTTTTTGGTTGCAGCCATCATTGTTGTTTAGCGGGCCAGGGCTGGATTCAAACTCGCCAGCTCAGTAGTATGTGGCTGTGGCCTTAGCCACTTGAGCCACAGGTGCTGAACCTTACCTATGGTTAGTTTTAATACCTAAACCTTGGACAAATTGTCTTTCCTTGATAACCTATGGCATCCTTCCAAAAATGTGGTTAAGCAACATTTAAGCTGTTGTTGTGTCTATGACAGTGACACCTAAATGACCAAATGAAAGCAAAAAATCTAAAATCAGCTGTTTTTATTCTGCAATATATAACATACTATAACAAATGCACTGACTTGGCCCACTAGTGATGCTCTAACAAAATACCCCAAACTGGGAAATGTATAAACAGAATTTTTCTCACAGTTCTAGAAGACAGTGAAGGCCTGTTTCTTACAGATAACACTGTCTAAGTATCCTCACATGGCAGAACAGCAGAAGAGCGAAGAGCTTAAGATAGTTCCTTATAGCCTTTTTCTTTTTCCTTTTTTTTTTTTTTTTGCGATAGTCTCATTATGTTGCCCTCAGTAAAGTGCCATAGCATCACAGCTCACAGCAACCTCAGACTCTAGGGCTTAAGAGATTCTCTTGCCTCAGCCTCCTAAGTGGCTGGGAATACTGGCACCCGCCACAAGGCCTAGCTATTTTTTGGTTGTAGTTGTCACTGTTGTTTGGTAGGCCTGGGCTGGGTTCAAACCTGCCAGCTCCGATGTATGTAGCTGGTGCCCTAGCCGCTGAGCAAAAGGCGCCGAGCCCCTATAGCCTTTGTATGAGGCACTAATCCACTCTTGAAGGCAAAGTCCTCATGATTTAAGCTTTTTCCCTAAAGTTCCTACCTCCACAATACAAATACCACCACAATGGAAGTTTAAGTTTCAACATGTGAGTTTGGGGTGCAAGAGAACATTCAAACTACAGCATGCACTTTTCAACATTTTAAGTTTCCCATAGTCTTGAGACCAGGCTACATAAAAATTAGGGCACTTCTTTGCTTACTCTCTAAAACATTAAAATCTATACAGAGAGTGAAATACAAAAATATGACATTTAATTAGACACTGCTGGTTAACACAAAACTTACACTTCCTTATTCATTAGCCAATAGGCACAACTATAATTTTAGATAGGAATTATAATTAGAAATAATGAGAGCAATTTCTTGAGTTGCTCCACCTTTAAATTGTATTTTATTAAGACCTATCCTTTGAAATTACTCATGATTAGCCTATCCTGTTCATGTGAGAATTTAGGAAACCCCTCTCATAATTCTGCAGCATCTAACTTGCATGTCAGAAAGTTTCCTACAAATATCCCAGTTTAAAAACCACTCTATCCAAAAAGACATTGTAAAAGTAAAATTTTGCATTTTATTCATTCACTCCATCAGCTGGGAATTGCTCTATTATACAAATACAGTTTTGTACAAAAAAAAAATCACAAAATGTTACAAAATAAAAAAGTACAAACTGCATTACTTAATAAATATGACTAAAAGTTCAAGTGGCAATGAGATAGATTTTAGGTTGGAAACACTGTTTGACCCAGCAAACCATACAAGCTCTGTTTACAGACATTTTTACATTAATACAGGGCAATCTTATTTTGCCTTTTTAAAGAATTTTAAAAGATTATTAAGACAGTAATATCCTGCTATAAAATAACTGCCAAAGTCGATTCCAGGCATTTAAATCTCTTAGTTGAATCCAAGAAGCTATATAAAGCAGGAGACTTATCTTGTCTCAAAGTTTTATACCATATTAAGGTTCTTTTATAACAAAATGATAAATGTAAATAAAAACAATTAAGAGCACCAGACAATCTACCCTAAACATCAACCAGAGTACAGAATAATCACTCTGCCATCAACAAACAGACTCACTCATGACCTGGTACTGCCCCTTAAAGGAAACAAACAAACAAACAAACAAACAAACAAAAAAACCATCCCAACCTTCCCAAAGTTTTTCCTCTTTAAAAGGCTGACAATTTCTAGAAAAATAATGATTTCCAAAACAACTGTTTTCATCAAAATGGAATGGGCCAATCTGGTAACAAGAATGCATCAAAATCCATTTGAAATAATTATCTAAGAATCATCAAATTAAAATGTCAACATAGAGTAACTACTAAATCACAAACTCTGTTCAAAGTAATAGACTTCATATAAAGCACTTCTCTGGTTTACTCCTTGTAAGCTGTCAAAATGGAACACACCATAGATGAAGGTACACCAATTTTTAAAAATGTGCAAAAATACATTTTTATAGAAAATAGACTACCAGGAATGAACAAATTTACACAGTGAGAAAACAGCTTGCAAATTTAGTGCTCACTTTATACAGCAAATTATAAATAGCAGTAAGATCACCCAAACTATCATGAAACATTCAGGTGTCCAGCAACCTTCAGCTCTGAGAAAATATTTTAAAAAATGATTAAGGCATTACACCTACAGTAAATCTACTAGGAAATTTAAAAGTGCTATTACCCTGATTAGAGTTCATGTGATTCTCCA
Organism: Loris lydekkerianus; assembly: GCA_963574355.1. Taxonomy (NCBI): domain Eukaryota; kingdom Metazoa; phylum Chordata; class Mammalia; order Primates; family Lorisidae; genus Loris; species Loris lydekkerianus. Next base: position 20,780 of record CAUYPK010169495.1, read on the forward strand.
AACACAAGTTATGTATGCCAATTTTCCCAGGGTGTATAAGGTTTTCAGACATTTCAAGAGCATGCATTTTGTTCAATATACATTTTGGATAGGGATATGGCCATGGATTTGGCAAGTTCTTCATCTCGTTTTCTTTGCACTTGAGTTTGTTTGCACCAGTTGTCATATTCCGGGTTAGGATAGCAGTGATCAAACACCGCATCATAGTGTCCATTACTAAGCCAACTAAGCCAAATACTGGGCCTTAGAGAATCCTCAGGGCCCAAATAGTGAATCATAGTAGACACTGTGGGGCTCTCCAACCTCCCTCCAGTAGTTAAGTGGATATTCACATTCAGCATCTGCCCCATGGCCAGCAATTCGGGGTACCCGGCCCACGCCCCGTCTTGGGCAGCAGCGATGATAAACTCTCCCACGTCGCCCTCAATCAGGGGGCTAAAGTGGTCGAGATGATCAGCGATGTAGTGCACCGTCTGCTCCCGCAGCTCCCGGTGCAGGCTCTGGTCCCCGTACACGGTCTTGCTGACAGCTCGATAGAGGCAGTTGCCGTCGGGAATGATGTGGAACCGGTACTTATTCCTTTGTCGCAGGTATTTGTCCTGCCTCTCCACCTCAGCCAGGTACAGGGCTAGCTTCTCATCCCTGGAATCCGACCTGGTGACTACCACCGTCTCGGCCGCGCCGCTTGGCGGGGCCTCGCCGCTCCGCTGGGGGTGCGCCTCCGCCTCCGGGTCCGGCCGCCACGCTGGGTCCGCGCCTTGAGGGTCGCTGTGGTCGCCGCCCCTCTCCCAGCTCCGAGAGCTCCTCTCCAGCAAGTGCTCCTCGCCCCAGGAGCTGGGCTCGGGGCTCCCCGGGGAGGGCGCGGGGCCCCGGTGCTTGGCGGCGGCGGCCAGCGCTTGGCGGTGCTCGCTCAGTCGGAAGTTTCTGTCAGGTCCCTCCCGGGCCGCGTCAAGGCCCGCGGGCTCGGGGCCGTCGGGCCGCAGCAGCTCTTCCAGGAGCCAGGCGGAGGAGCCTCGCCGCGGCGGCACCGGGGCTGCGGGCGCCGGGGCCAGCAGCAGGCAGCGGCCGCGCGAGGCGGCGCTGGGCGGCGCGGCGGCGGGCCCCTGCTCCGGCCCATGCACCAGGAGCCTGTCGGCGCCCAGGGCCCGCACGGTGATCTGCGCCGTAGACGTGTAGTGCGGCGGCAGCGGCGGCTTGCAGGACGCGCCGGGTGGCGCGGCGGCCGGGGCGGGCGCGGCAGCGGCCCCTGACACCATGTCGAAGCAGGAGGAGAAGGCGGGCATCTTGGCGGCGGGGGCGGCCGCGGCTTCCCGGAGCTCGGCGGCGGCGGCGGTGGGCTGGCACTCACCGGTCTCGGGCTCGGGCGCTCCGCTGGCGGGTCCCGGGGGCTGCAAGGAGACCTTGAAGGGGGCGGCGGCGGAGGGGGCGGCGGGAGGAGCGGGGGCTGCGGCCGTGGGACCCGGTCCCCCGGCTGGGTAGTGGGTGCAGACGCTGCTGTAGAGCTGCATGTCCCTGCCCGCCGCTCGGCCCCTTATAGGCGCGGCGAGCCCCCGAGAGGGGGACACACCCTCCGGGCCCAGGAGAGGGGGCCGGCCGAGCACGGTGACCCAATGCCCCTAGAATAGAAATGACCGAAGGGCAGCCGGCCGCCGCGCGTCAAAAGCCACAAATAGCGCCCGGGTCCCGGCCAAATTCCTGCTGCGCCACAGCGCACGGTGGGGGCGGGGAGGGGACGCGCGCTCGACCCCTGCCGGTGCGCTCGGCCCGCAGCCCCGGGGCGCCGCGCCCGCTGCCGCTGCTCTGGCCCGCCGCGGCCGCTGGGGACTCTCGGAGGACACCGCCCGCCCAGCTGGACCGCGTCCCGGCGGCGAGAAGCAGGGCAGGGCGCGCCGAGGGCCGGGAGGCGGGGCCGCGGTTGTTTACCTCAGGCCTCGCGGCCGCGTCACGTGAACCCTCTGGAATGTGCTGCTCCTCGCGCCGCTTCATTCAACTGCGCGGGCTCGCCCCGCCCCCTCCAGCCCGCGCCCCGCCCTGCCCCGCTCGGCGGACGTCACGGGCGTGGCCTGCGGCGAGCGCGCGCGCGCGGGTTTGGGCCGAGCGCGCGGAAGCTCCGGCGCCTGCGCAGTCGCAGCGTTCCTGGCGGTCTTCCGTGTGGGCTCTAACGGACGTCTTGCCCCACCTGAGCCCCAGGTTTCCCAGCTCCACCCATTACTTCGGCGGCTGCTGCCCCAGCGGCGGCGGCGGATCGCGGCGGGGTGGGCTAGCTAGAATGCTCGGAAAGCCTGCGTTTCGAACAAAGCTTTGGGGCGGGGTGTGGAAGACCGAGTGCTGTCTTAAAACCTGTATGACCTGTACATGGTCGTGGGCCACTGCTCCTGCTGGCGTTCACCCTGCCATGCACCTTTTCTCCGATTCAGTTCATCGGATTCACTCGTTAAGGTCTCGTCTTCCCCCGGGATCTTGCTGCCCTATACTAACTTTTCTGTACTTTTACCCCTTGCCAACTGATATGGGCAAAAGAAAGGAAACGTTCGATCTTTCTCAGTATGGAAGGCCATACCATCTTGCACCTTTTGAAAATGAGTGTGGATTCGAACCATAGGTCAGGAGCTAGGGAATCTGCGACCTGCGTTCCCGAGAAGGATGGAATATTGAAAACACTTCCACTGAACTACGTTAGTAATGCTCTCCTTTGTAAAGGAAAGCCAGAATATTTCATAAACCACGTACTGAGTTTTGTGGTGGGTGACATTTGCTCTACTATGAGCTTTGATCAAATGCTAAATTAACAGGTCCTAAACATTCATCTTGAACCTGGAAGCTATCCCATTGTTTTAGAAATGGGGAAACTGTAAGTTGTAGTATAAGCCTCACCCCACCTTCCCATTGAAATGTAAGTTCCATGAATGGAAGACTATCTTGTTTTCTATTGGATTTCCAACCTCTAGCACAGTGCCTAGGACATAATTGGAGCTAATTAATATTTACTAAGCGAATGAATAAATGGAAAACGAGCTCCCAGGTTTTCTCAGACATTGGGGAGGGCCCAATTACAATTCATTTCTCTTGACTCTAGCCAAGACTTTTAATTTGCTATGGTGTATTATTGGCAGGATCCCAGCTGTAGTCATTCCAACCGGTTAGGTGAATTAACTAAGGAGAAGGTAACTGACTAGACTCTGAAAATTCCCGGGAGCTTGTAGTCCCCTTGGTTGATTAGAAAGGGAAATTATTGTACTTGGATTTTATCACCCATTTGTTGAGTATTTGTTGTTCTGTGCATTAAGCACTCTTATCCTTCCTCTTTCTGTAGCTGATGTTTTGGAACAGGAGACAAGACTTAATACTAACAAGACAATTGTCAAATAATATTTCCTGAGTACCAAATATGTACCTAAGAAGGCTAGCATAACAGGAGCCTAGAAGGAAAGAAGGAAAATAATTAGAATTATAAGTCCTAAAGCAAGAATGGTTTTTAACAGGTTGGGGTAAACACAGGAAGAAAAACACCAGGTTACCTCTGTTGTACCAAGTTAGCAACAACCAAAAACAAAGATGTGGAAGTTCAAAACTTTCACATATGTGGTTTTGGGTTTTTTTTTTTTTCCTTTTATTTTTTGTTGGACAGTAGACTATGCAAGGCTCCAAATTGGATGTGGGAATCGGTGCCCAAGTTGTACCTCAGTCTGGAAAGTCTTGGAAGAGGTGAAACCAGGAATTCTTCAAAGCAGGAATCATTAACAGCTTGGAATCTAGTTTTCTATCCTTGGAAGCTAAGAGAAAGCAAGGCCTCACAAGTGATACCAAAGGCAATTAGGGTAAAGAAGAGGAGGCAAATCTGATTACTTGAGCAATCTCCCTAATACTTTTTCAGATGTGAAAGTTTAAATTGTACACAAAGAAGTACAATGTATGTTGGTATTTACTATGCATCAGGAAATGTGGCATTGAGAAGACCAAGAAAAGAGATTTTCATGGTCTCTGCCCCATAAAGCCTGCAGGAGCAAATGATGGCTAGAATTTGGCTTCTGATGGCAAACACTATTAAAACATAGGCAAGTTGTTCTGTTCTGCCTAGTTTACATCTGAATATTGTAAGCTGATTCATTGAAGTTTTTTTTTCTTCCTAATTCTAAAAGATCTGTAACACTTTCTAGAAGTTTTGCAAGAGCACTGGGAATCTTGCATGATGGAGGTAATTTCATAATGCATCAGACTTTAGTAAAGGCATGACTTTGTAGGTAAGGGTGATGAAAAAATAATGCAATCAGCAGGGCAATGCTAAAGAATCATGCCAAGGTGGTTAACCTCAAGCAGTTTCCATTACAATATGGAAGATAAGGCCAAGAGCCATTTGTGTGTGGTGGGGGAGGAGGAGGGATGAGTTTACATAATCATCTTGAATAATATAACTAAAATAAATAAGCATGATGCCACATGATTAGAAAGACTGAGGTATAAATATTTAGGGTGAAGTTGTTTTATTCTGGATGATTTACATGACTATTAACCCCTCTCAGCTGTAAGATTTTAGAACAGGTGTCCCAAAACTCAACATGGAATAGCTGTTAAAGTTTTAAAAATGTGGTAAGGCCGTAATTGTAATTAAAAAAAAAAAAAAAAAAACCTGTGCAAAGAAGCTGAATCTATATCTTGAAATAAACACTAAATACATCCTGTTAAGTTGGAGAAAAAAAGAATCTCCAACGATTCCATTCTTAGAAAATCATCTGTCCAACGTATTTTGGTGTTGTGCAGAAAAGTGGTGGAAATTTAGGAAGATAGTAATTTAAACCAAAATTGCTTAGTTATTGTATGGGCTAGAAAAACAGGAAACGTAAGCAACTGTCAGCCAAATGGTAGCAACAACAGAACCAATAGGTTAAAACAAAAGAGAAAGGACAGTGTTTATTGAGTACCAGCTATGCCTAGGCAGTGGTGCCAATTACAAAGAATTGAGAAACATTCTGTCATGCAGCTCAGGCAACAGAAACTTTACCACCAAAAGCATCTTTATAAAATAGAACTAATCCTGGCATTTTTAAAAATACCTGAATATTACTGCCTCTTAGCAATATTCCTTTAGAAATAATATAATTCCCAACTTCTTACCCTTTGACCCCCAAATAATAAAAACTTTTAAAAACTCATCTGTTTTTTCTTTCACTAATCATTTCTTTATAAACCTGTTTTTTTTTTTTTAATAATCTTGAAAAAGAACAAAGTTGGAAAACTCATGCTTCTTCTAAGTTTAAAAACTTACTATTCATACAAAGCTACCTTTATCCAGATCATATGCTGCTGGCATAAATATAAATACACGCCTAAATGGAACGGAATTGAGAGTCCAGAAATAAATCCATTATGTTTATAGTCAATTGACTTTGGCAGTATATGCCATTGGGGGAAAGAACTATCTTCTCAACAAATGATACGGGGACTGGGCAGCGCCTGTGGCTCAGTGAGTAGGGTGCCAGCCCCATATACTGAGGGTGGTGGGTTCAAATCCAGCCCCGGCCAAACTGCAACAACAAAAAAAATAGCCAGACATGTAGCAGGCACCTGTAGTCCCAGCTATTTGGGAGGCTGAGGCAGAAGAATGCCCTAAATCCAGGAGTTGGAGGTTGCTGTAAGCTGTGATGCCATGGTACTCTACCAAGGGTGTTAAAGTGAGACTCTTGTCTCTTAAAAAAAAAAAAAAAAATGATACGGGGACAACTGGATGTCTACATGCAACAAAGTGAAGTTGGAGCCCTGTCTCACAACATGCTTGAAAATTAACTCAAAATGGGTCAAAAATCTAAATGTAAGAACTAAAAGTATAAAACTCTTGGAGATAATAGACATAAATCTTTATGACCAGAGAATAGGCACTGGTTTCTCAGATACGACACTAAAGGCACAAACTGCAAAAGAAAAAAACAGGACATTATCAAAATTAAAAATTTATATGCTTCAAAGACCATTATAAAGGAAGTGAAAGGAAAACCTGGAAAATGAGAGAATATATTTATAAATCTGATAAGGGACTTGTATTCAAAATATATAAAGAAGTTTTATAGGGCCAGTGGGTTCCGTGGCTCATGCCTGTAATCCTAGCACTCTGGGAGGCAGAGGAGGGTGGATAATCTGAGCTCAGGAGTTCAAGGCCAGCCTGAACACGAGTGAGACCCCCATCTCTATAAAATAGCCCGGTGCCAGTAGTCCCAGCTAGTTGGGAGGCTGAGGCAAGAGAATTGCTTAAGCCCAAGAGTTTGAGGTTGCTGTGAGCTGTGATGCTACAGTACTCTACAGAGGGCGACATAGTGAAACTGTTTCAGAAAAAAAAAACAACAAAAAAAAACATGAGATATACTTTACGCCCAATAGGATGGGTTTAAGAAAGACAGACATTTGCAAAGGTTAGTGAAAATGTGAAGATATTAGAATCCTCGTACATTGGTACTTTTAAAACAGTTTGGCAATTCCTCAAAAATTACACATAGAGTTACGATATGATCAGGTAATTCCAGTCCTAGGTATATAACCAAGAAAACAAAGAACATATATCTATCAAAAACCTGTATGTCAGTGTTCATACTAGCATTGTTTATAATATCCAAAAAGTAGAAACAACCCCAACATCTACCAAGTAATGAACAGATAAACCAAACTCATACAAAAGAATATTGTTTACCCATACACAGAATGAAGTACTGATATATGCTACAACATAGATAAACCTAGAAAACATACTAAGTGAAGAAAGCCAGGTACAAAGGCCATATATTGTATAATTGTATTATCATTATTATTATTATTATTATTATTATTAAGACAGTCTTGCTTTGTCACCCTTGGTAGAGTGCCAGGGTGTCATAGCTCACAGCAACCTAGAACTCTTGGGCTCAAGTGAGTCTCACTCTTAGGCCCAAGTGATTCTCTTGCCTCAGCCTCTCAAGTACCTGGGACTACAGGTGTCTGCCACGATGCCCAGCTATTTTTAGAGATGGAGGTCTCACTCTGCTTTGGCTGGTTTCCAACTCTCGGCTTCCCAGAGTGCTAGGATTACAGGCATGAGCCACCATGCCTGGACCTTGTATAATTGTATTTGTGTGACATGTTCAGAATAGGTAAACCTATAGAGTAGAAAATGGTGGTTGCCAGGAATTGGGGTGAGGAGGGAATATCAAGTGACTACCAGTGGGTTACATTTTCTTTTTAAGGTGATGAAAATGTTTTGAAAGCAGGTTATAGGCTTATGTAGGGGCATGGGCCTATAGTCCCAGCTACTCTGGAGGCTGAGTTATGAGGAATGTTTGAGTCCAGGAGTTCAAGTCCAGCTTGCGTAGCATAGCAAGACCTTGTCTCTAAAAAAATAACAATGAAAATTAAAAAGTAGAGAGAAGCCAGGAACAGTGGCTCACACCTGTAATCCCAGTAGTTTAGGAGGCCAAAGCAGGAGGATCACTTAAGCCCAGAAATTCAATACTAGCCTGGGCAGCAAGCAAGACCCCATCTATCTTTACAAAAAATTTAAAAAATTAGCTGGGTGTGATGATGTGTACCTGCAGGCCCACCTCCTCAGGAGGATGAGGCAAGGAGGATCACATGAGCCCAAGAGTTTGAAGTTTTGAAATTGCAGTGAGCTATGATGATGCCACTGGACTGTATCTTGAACAATAGCGCAAGACACCGTCTCAAAAAATATTAACAAATAATTTTTGTTAATTTCAAATTAACATGAGGGTACCAATAGCTAGGTTATAATGTTTGAATTTGTTAAGTAGAGTCCCTCTTGTAGTTGTGTCCTGCACCCAAGAGGTGTGCCCTATACCCTTACATTGTGCCCATTAAGTGAATAAATATTTGTTTAAAAAAGAAAGAAAATATAGTGATGGTTGATTATGTATTATCTACTTAAATGTCTCAGCAGTAACAATACTTTAAGACATTATTGCATTAATCACAGGCAACATTTATATATCTTAATTTTTTTTGACATTCATGGTACTCTGGCAATTTAAATGTAATTGTTAAAATGATATAAAGGAATGGAAGCTTACCGAAATTACATTTATGTGCAGATAAAAGGGATATTTAAAGAATTAGGCTCATTAAATGCTATTTGAATTTACAATTTTTTTTTTTCCATAAACTTTGTGTAGTCTTCATGTTACAAAAATTAGTATCACTGACCAAAGCAGCTCAGGCCTGTAATCCTAACACTCTGGGAAGCCCAGGTGGGAAGATCCCTTGAGTTCAGCAATTTGAGACCAGCCTGAGCAAAGAGAGACCCTATCTCTACTAAAAAATAGAAAAATTAGCCAGGCATTGTGATGGGTACCTGTAGTGCCAGATACTCTGGAGACTGAGGCAGGAGGGTTGTTTGAACCTAGGAGAGTTAGAAGTTGCTGTGAACTAGTTTGAGGCCATTGCATTCTAGCCTGGGCAACAGAGTGAGACTCTTTGTCAAAAAAATAAACAAAGAAAAGACTTTTACTTTCTATTTAACAATCATTTATTGAGCACTTTTACAAAACATATGGAACCATGTTCTAGCTTAACCATGTATAGAACCAATGAAACTGAAAATATGGTATGTATGTGTCACAGGAAAAAAGATTCTGAGAAATATTCTGAGGATATAGCAGGCTCTCAGTAAATATTTTCTTAATGTTGTCAAATAAAAATGGAATATAAGCAATACAGGCAAGCATCTTGGAAAGTCATGTGTGGGCCAATACAGTTTCATGTTGAATATTCTACTGAATTGACAGTTTAAAGTGAACAAATAAATAAAAGACATCATGTCCTGCAAACACCTTGATATTCTTTCTCCAGCTCATCTACCAGAGCTGAAATGTCACAGGTTGGAAATGATATTTCCAGGTAGAAGTGAAAGTTACTGCTGGGCGTTGTGGTGGCAGTAACTATAGTCCCAGCTACTTGGGAGGCTGAGGTAAGTGAATTGCTTGAGCCCAGGAGTTTGAGCTATGATGCCAGGGCACTGTACCCAGGGCGACAAAGAGAAAGTCTGTATCAAGAAAAAAAAGATGGAACTTCAAATCACTAGATCAGATAGTAAGTGGGTATTTGTTTCCTTGGATGGAAAAAAAACAGGACAAAGTATGGAGAAAAGGCTGTGAGTTATGCGTAGCAGTCATTGACTCTTGAGTTTAGGCTTAGAAAATGTGCTGATCCTTTTAATAATTAGCCCAAGAGGTCATATAGTGATGAGCAGTAAGATTCAAGTCTCTACTCATGCAATGGAATTTTTCACCTTGTGGATTTAGTTGAATATTGAGAAGCCAGGGGCTGTTATTTACCAGGAAGTTAAAATTACATCATTTGAATAGAATAAGCATTTCCCATACACATCTTTTAATTATTCCAGCATGAAGGAGAGGAACCCCCCAAACCTCAATTCTGTTCATTTACATTAGAAAAGGAGTACACTGGATAGACCAGAAACATTTTGTTCTGTGCTGGGTTCTCTGCTTCTGGTTGCCTTAACTGCTACAATGATCAGGTCTGCTAATCAACCTAGGCTTGCTAGTTGCAGAGGAAAAAATAGAAATATATCTTATGGCCCTTGTTTATAAAAAGCTTAACAAAACGTAGGGTAAACAAGACACACCCACACACAAACGTTTAATAGCAATGCAGTCCTCTGCTGCCAAGGGTAATTCTAACAACTCAATTGTCTGTAGGCCGACATTTGAAAAAGCCACAATCTTTATAATGTTTACCTACTAGTTACATGTCTGTAAATAACTGAACATCTAGCAATATGTCTTACTTCCCCCCAGAGACCTTAACTATGGGTGCTCCTGCGGGGAGGAGGAAACAGCCACACTCCACCCTTGCTCCATATGGGTAGAAGGCCAGGCTGTGAAACACTCCTTCATGACTAAGAGGTCAATTGCAAAAATGCCCAGCCATTCTCTAACTATTTTGCCAAGGCTTAAAAAAAGAGCATAAAAGTAACATTAAATTACTTTCAAATTATTTTATTTATTTATTTATTGAGACAGAGTCTCACTTTGTCACCCTTGGTAGAGTGCTGTAGCATCATAGCTGACAGCAACCTCCAACTCTTGGGCTCAAGTGATTCTGGCTATTTTTATTTGTTTGTTTGCTTTTGTTTTGTTTTGTTTAGCAAGCCCCGCCAGTTTCGAACCTACCAGTCCCAGAGCATATGGCCAGCACCCTGACCACTGAGCTATGGGTGCCCCTAAAATTATTTTTTATTTTTAAAAAGTGGGTTAAAAATTAATGCAAACATGTTAAACTAAATTTTTGAAGTCTAGATTTGTAATATTTTTAGTGACATATAGTATTTTAACTTCCTCACAGTATCTTTGTACACAAATTTGAACATTTATGTGAAAGTTACTCAGCATTTTTTTCATTTGTTTTCTTTTCTTTTTTTGAGCCAGAGCCTTAAGCTGTTGCCCTGGGTAAAGTGTTGTGGCATCACAGCTCACGGCAACCTCCAACTCCTGGCTCAAGCGATTCTCTTGCCTCAGCCTCCCAAGTAGCTGGGACTACAGGCGCCTGCCACAACGCCCGGCTATTTTTGTTTGTAGTTGTCATTGTTCGGCAGGCCCAGGCTGGATTTGAACCCTCCAGCTCTGGTGTATGTGACTGGTGCCTTAGCTGCTTGAGCTACAGACATCAAGCCAATCCTCAGCATTTCTTATCAGCATTTTAGAAGATAATTCCTGAGAAGGCTTATTAACCTCAGAAGGTTTCAAAGGCTGTGAATCTGATTTGTTTCAGACATTATGATGTTTATAAAATATAAACGTGATTTTTTTTTTTTTTTTTTTTTTTTTTTTTTGAGACTGAGTCTCATTATGTCGCCCTGGGTAAAGTCCTGTGGCATCACAGATCACAGCAACCAATTCTTGGGCTTAAGTGATTCTCTTGACTCAGCCTCCCCAGGAGCTGCGACTACAGATGACTGCCGCAATGTCTGGCTATTTTTTTGTTGTTGCGGTTGTCATTGTTGTTTAGCTGGTCTGGGCTGGGTTTGAACCAGCTTGGTGCTACGGGTGCCAAGCCATAAATGTTATATTTTAATTTTTAGTTAATAATATTTTAATTTTTTTTCCTAACTCTAATTTTCCATGAGATACAGGGAATTTTATATTTAATAATTTATATGTCTAAATGTTCTCTTTTTATTATATGTAAACTTATAGACACACAGTGCTAACAAATAGCTATTTGTTGTTGAAATTAGTGAATGAATGAAAATAAAATGAAAGGGATTGTACTTATTCAACAATTGCAATTATATACCTGACTTTGCTCCTTGATTTTCCAGGATGTGTAATAAGAAATATGTATATATTTTTGCCTTGTCCTGTCTTTTCTTTTTGGTTTTTGTTGTTGTAGACCGCTATGGCATCATAGCTCAGCAACCTCCAACTCTTGAGTTCAGGTGATCCTCTTGCCTCAGCCTCCCAATTAGCTAGGACTACAGACACCCACCATAACTCCCAGCTGTTTTTAGAGGCAGGGTCTCCCTTTTGCTCAGGCTGGTCTCCGAACTCCTGAGCTCAAGCAACCATCCTCCTTGGCTTTCCAGAGTGCTAGGATTACAGACATGAGCCACCACACCTGGGCTGCCTCTTTTACTTTTTCTGAGATGGACACTCACTCTCTTGCCCAGCCTACAGTGCTGTGGCATCAGCCTAGCTCACAGCAACCACAAATGCCAAGGTTCAAGCAATCCTTCTACAGGTCCCCACCACAACACCCGGCTAATTTTTCTATTTTAAGTAAAGACTGTCTCTCCCATTGTTCAGGCTGGTCTCTAATTCCTGAGACCAGCCTTGGCCTCCCAGAGTTCTAGGATTACAGGTGTGAGCCACTGAGCCAGGCCTGGCCTCTGTTTTCGACACAGAGCCCCTGAATGCCTTGTGATTCCTGAGTGACAAGGCTGATAGGAACATCTTTGTTCATAATAGTAGGTTCTTGTACAAAGTCCATAAAACCCTCAGAACTTCCTAAATGAAGGGAGGAAATTCCTAACAAGCCCTTTCACTCATACCTGAGTTTATGGCATCATAGCCACTAATGAGGTGACCTAGGCTGGGACATCTACATAGCCACAGGATGGGGCCACCTGTCAGAAAGACCAAGTGGTAAAAGGATTAGAGGGTGGGAACTATCAGCCCCACCCACCAACCTCCAGAACAGGGGTCAAGGGGGGGAACACTGGAGATTAAACTCTATAAAAACTTTTGGACAATGAAACTTTAAAGAGCTTCCAAAATGCTGAACATGTGGAGGTGCATACATGGAGAAAATGGGAAATTATAGCTAGCTGTACCTTTATTTACAAAATATTCTCTAAGTGTAGGCCACCTCTTTCTATACACACACACACACACACACACACACACACACACACACAAATTCTTCTCTCCTACTCATGGCAAACATGTTCCAAGATAACTGTTGTTATGCAAGTTTGTTAATTTTTTCCTCCTTATGGAGACCTTTGGGACACCTTGGAGTTTGCTCTTATTTTTTGGCTATCAGCCCAAGGATTCCTTAAGATGTCTTCATTACATGGTTACAGGGCAAAAGGTCATTTATCACATTATAACTGGAAGGGAATCCAGTATAGTATTCTGATCATGCATTATGGACTCAGGCTGAGTCCTGGGGCCTATTTACTTAACCTCTTTCCATCTTGGTTTTCTCACCTGTAAAACTGGGGAAATAGTAATACTACATCAAAAGGATATTGAAAAGATTAAAGGAAACAACTCACATACCACCCTTAGAATAGTGTTGCTGTGTAATTCTAAGTCAGTCATGATCACATTCACTGCTTCCACCCCAGACCCTGGAAATACAGCCTCATCCTTTTCTGTATCCTTATCCTCAGCACAGGGTTCTGAACATGGCAGACTTTTAACGTATGTCTTAAAAAAATAAAAATTAAAAAAACTGGCAGAAGCCTTGTGTCCCACTTTTCTTTCTTCCTTTTTTTTTGAGACAGAGTCTCACTCTGTCGCCTTGGGTAGAGTGCTGTGGCATCATAGCTCACAGCAACCTCAAACTCATGGGCTTGAGCAATCTTCTTGCCTCAGCCTCCTGAGTACCTGGGACTACAACATCCTGGCTAGTTTTTCTATTTTTAGTAGAGACAGGGTCTTGCTCTTGCTCTTGCTCAGGCTGGTCTCAAACTCCTGAACTCAAGCAATCAACCTGTCTGGGCCTCCCAGAGTGCTAGGATTACAGGCGTGAGCCACTGCACCAGGCCACCACTTTTCCCTTACTACCTGAACAATCTCAGGGAAATCACTCAATGCACCTAGGCCTCGTCCACCCTTCCATATAATGGACTACCTACCTCAGACAGGTTTTGTGTTAAAGAATGTGATATTTCTACAAAAGCACACTGCACATCATTAAAATGCCATGTAAATGGTAGATGTTTGTTAATAAAGCAGAGTTTATGACTTCCCTCCCTTCCCCTCTCCCAGCCCACACCCTTGGCCCTAAGTCCCTGAGCTTTGGATTGTAGGTACATGAGCTTTCACCCACACCTCCTGCATTTCTTTATGTGGTGGCTTTCTTTTTATTGCAACCCACAATGAAAATAAAAAGTTTACATTGAGACCAATTATACTCCTATGTATGTAGGAATGTATAACTGAGACAAGTTTCATAAAATGACACTAACCTTTACTACATATGATACAATCTATTTCACCTTCTATGACTGCTTTTGTAAGTTAATTATAACTTCAGATTCATCTGATGGCCCCCTCATAGTTGTGACTTGGAATTGAGAAATCACTGTGCTACAGCCTCAGTTTTACTGTGATTAATTGTTGCATTTCCAGCATAGGCCAACTCTTCTACTTCAGTACAGTTGCTGAACAAATGGAATCATTGAAGAACACTGTAATTTTTCAATAAATTTCATTAAATAATCTATAATTTATGTTCTGACCCAGGATATTTTTTAGTGTCAAAGCGGTTCCTCTTAATAATTATTCCAAATATCAGGTGTAAATCAGGAGTGCCCCAGACAAAATAGGATATATGGTCAACCTCCCAATAGTCATCACAGAGCCGGGCATGGTGGCTAACGCCTGTAATCCCAGCATTGTGGGAGGCTGAGGAGGGAGAATTGCTTGAGCTCAGGAGTTCGAGACTTGCCTGAAAGTGCCCTAACTCCTAAAAAAAATGGAAAAACCCAGCTGGGTGCCGTGGCGAGCACCTGTAATCCCAGCGGCTTCTGGAGGCTGAGGCAGCGGGTTGCCCACAGCCCGAGTCTGAGGTTGCAGTGAGCTATGACAGCATTGGACTCTGCTCAGGGCATAGGGTGGGACGCTATCTCAACAACAACAACAACAAAAAGCAAAGAAATAAAAATAAAAAATAAGGAAATAAAATCATCATAGAAAATAGTTATTTCATATGTTTCCCTATTTTCTCCTATAACACCCATTCCACTCTCATACCCACAAACACCTAGTATCTCTGGTGTTTGGTGTATGTCATATAATTTGCTAATGTAAGCTAGAGTCCGAACCTTCTCCTAACCTTCCAACCTCAAAACTCATTGTTTAACTTTGAACAAATCATTACCTCTCCTTGGGCCTTAATTATTCCATCTATAAAATCAAGGTTTAATGATCTCTATGATTTCTTTTAACTTTAAAATTATATGACTTTGGGCAGCACCTGTGGCTCAGTGAGTAGTGCACTGGTCTCATATACTAACGGTGGCGGGTTCAAACCCAGTCCCAGCTAAACTGTAACAAAAAAATAGCCGGGCATTGTGGTGGGCATCTGTAGTCCCAGCTACTCAGGAAGCTGAGGCAAGAGAATCACCTAAGCCCAAAAGCTGGAGGTTGCTGTGAGCTGTGACACCATAGCACTCTACCAAGAGCGACAAAGTGAGAGTCTGTCTCTAAAAAAAAAAAAAAAAAAAGAAAGAAATCAAATAACTTTATGCTATAAAAAATGATATAGAAACAACCTGTAAAAGTTTACAGTATAAATGGGCTAACTAAATTATGTAATGTACTAGTCTTCACCAAAATATAATTTCTTAGAACTTCTAGACCATTTCAGTGCACAATGCCTAAATAATATTTGAGTTGGGTTTAGAGTAAGTAGTCAAGTCCAAACAATATTAGAGGCCTCAAGGATGCATTCTTTGTCTACCCAACCACAATTCCAAAAAAAAAAAAAAAACAGCCTGATGATAAGAGTAAGTTTCCCAGACAAAACACAGAAAAACATCAAGAGAGAGAACAGAGAATCTTAAGATTGAAGAAAAATTTGCTAAGAGATCAAGTGAGAGTTTGAAGACAAACTCAGTTGACTTCACAATTGTGTTAGGAGTGGACCCTAAATAAAATGATGGATGCAGAATAAACTAATACTCATCATTACACTCAAGTTGACTGGAACACAGCACATGGTATGTCAAGAGTTACTGACTATAGAGGGCATCTGTCACATTTGTTACTGCCCAGTGTGTTTTTAAACACCCTTTTCCCACATTGAGAGCCCTTCCTTCCCTAGCTAGAATCCTAGATTCATTCTTTCATCTGCCCAAGAAACAATGTCCAGGAATCAACCTCTGCTCTCACCTGCCTAGGACTTTAATTCCGCAGTGAGTAACAGGAAGAAGCAGGTGCAAAACAGATTCCATTGTTTGGCAGGGTCCCCAGATCATTTCCTGCAAGCTACGGTGCCCACATGCACAGGCAGGAAGATATCCATCTTCCCTGGAGCAGTCCCTGCTACAACGTGCAGTTCTTCCAACTGACTCTCTGGGAATTCTCTGAACTTTCTAATGTCATTTAATATGCAGAAGAACCTCCATAGATGACCATCTCCCTACACTGACCACCTCCTTAAGTTGACCTAACTTTCATAGATGAGACACACACCACATGTATGTTAAGTACAGTAGACATAGTTCCTTATGTTGACCACCTCTGTATGTTGGCCACTTTGTTATAGTCCCTTGGGTGGTCAGCTTACAGAGGTTCTACTATATATAAAGCTACTTAGGGTGAATGCTGTTGCTTGCAACCAAAAGCCCTCCCAGAATAACTACAGTATGTTTGGTCTAGTAAAGTTTTACCAAGGACGTCATTTTGTCCTAAAAGTCTAGTTTGACACAATAAAGATCCTATTTTGGACATGAAATATGGCTAAAGCAGAAGAGTAAGAAGACTGGCCATGGAGCGTAGGCACTGCAGAAGCAGAGGCCATGATTTTGATTGCAAGAACAAAAGTGAGTCCTTGTAGAGGTTTCCTTCTGTGAGATGATTAGAGCCAACTGTAGTAGCAAAGGCATGGGCATTATCAAGGTTAAGGTTAAAGTGGGCTCATCATTATCATTTCATTAGAATCCCAGAAGGATAAATCTAGAAGAAAATGCAAAAGAAGAAATAGTCTCTTGGAAATAAAACAAAAGTTGGGAAGAAAGACAATAAAAGAAAAAAGAAAAAAAAAAAAAAAAAAAGGAAGTCCAGGCACAGTGGCTCCCACCTGGAATCCTAGCACTCTGGGAGGCTGAGGTTGGCTGATTGCTTGAGCTAAGGAGTCTCAGACCAGCCTAATAAAGAGAGGAAGATCCTCCCACCCCTTTTTTTTGTTACAAAAATAGAAAAACTAGCCAGGCATAGTGGCATACACCTGTGGTCCTAGCTACTCAGGTGGGTGAGGCAAGAGGATTGCTCAAGCTCAAGAGTTTGAGGTTGCTGTGAGCTGTGATGACACCACGACACTCTACCTAGGGTGACAGAGTGAGACTGTATCTCAAAAAAAAAAAAAAAAAAAAGAAAGAAAGACAGAAAAAGGAAAAGAAAAAGAAAAAGAAAAAAGGAAGAATTTTTAGAATAAGGCCAAACTTGTAGAACCAGAATCTGTGTGTGAAATTGTCATGGCCAAGCTAAATATTTGGCTGCTTTAATAATTAATAGTTCATCACATAATCATTTCAACCATATAACTGACACTTATAACATTACTAGGATGCCTAAGTTACGCATCCCATAATCTGAGTTAGTGATCTTACATAAATGTTCCTCATAATGACTATTACTATGTACAGAAAAGATGAAGAAGCTATAGGATATTTTTATATTTAAAATTTCATCTGTTTGTTCTGACAATAGGTTCTCAATTATTATTTGCTTATTGACCATGTCATGTGTAACTTTGGCAAATATTACACTCTCATGAATGTCCAGAGAGTTTGGGGGGGAGGGGGATTGGTGAAGATATAAAATATGAAAACAAACTTTTTAATCACCACAACTGTTAATGTGCACCTTAGCTGTTGCTCACAGATGAGGCAGGATGTGGGTCACAAATATTAATATTTTTATCTTTCAGCCTGTAACAGAAGTCCTTTCCCTCCCCTTTATGAAAGCAAATTAAAATGAATTAAAGGTAAGAATTATATGGATAACTTTGAATTTATTCTAATTTATATTTTAAAAAGAAATCCTAAATGAAAGAACTTTAATATATTAACTAATTGTAATACATCAACATGTGTCATTTTTCAGTTGCTGCTTTGCATTACATTCACCCTCAATTTCTTAAGGACACTTTGATAATATAGACTCATAGAAAAAATGCCCAAAAAATACAGTGGTGGAAAACCAGAGAAATGAAATGCATGAGGCTGGCTAAGGTAGCTCACTCCTATAATCAATCCTAGGGCTTTGGGAGGCCAAGGTGGTAAGATTACTTTAGGCCAGGAGTTTAAGACCATTCCAAGCAGGAGACAAAAAATAGAGAAATTAACCAGACATGGTGGTGCATTTCTATAATCCCTGCTACTTAGGGGGATTGAGGCAGGAGGATCACTTGCATCCAGACATTTGAGTTTCCAGGAAACTATGATGATGATGCCATGCACTGAAGTTTTGGCAACAGAGCAAGATCTTGCATTAAAAAAAAAAAAAAGAAAGAGGGTCAGGTGTGGTAGCTCACGCCTATAATCCTAGCAGTCTGGGAGGCAGATGGATTGCCTGAACTCAGGGGTTTAAGACCAGCCTCAGCAAGAGTGAGACCCCGTTTCTAAAAATATTAATAGCTGGGCATTATGGTGGGGACCTGTAGTCCCAGCTACTTGGGAAGCTGAGGCAAGAGAATAACTTAAGCCCAGGAGTTTGAGGTTGCTATGACCTATGATGCCATGGTACTCTACCTAGGGTGAAAAATGAGATTCTATCTCAAAAACAAGAAAGAAAGAAAGAAAGAAAGAAAGAAAGAAAGAAAGAAGGAAGGAAGGAAGGAAGGAAGGAAGGAAGGAAGGAAGGAAGGAAGGAAGGAAGGAAGGAAGGAAATACCCTGAACACTGAAAAAATAAAAAATAAAAAAAGAGAGAAAACAAAAAGAAATGCACAATAGATCCAACAAAAGAGTAAAGATCAACAGTATTAATTATCTACCAGTATGTAACAAATTACCTCAAAACTGAATTGCTTAAAACAATAATACATATTTATTGTCTCTTACAGTTTATGTAGATCAGAAACTCAGAAAAGTTTGGTTTAGTGGCTCAAAAGGACAGAGTCAGATGTGGGCAAGGGCTACAGTCATACGAAGGCTTGACTGGGGCGAAAGATTCTGCTTCCAATAAGGCTCACTGCCCTGAGGGGCAAGTTGTTTCAGGCTGTTAAAACATGAGTTTTCCCCAAAGGCTGCTTGAGTGTTTTCAAGGCATGGTAACTTGCTTCCCCCAGAGCCAGGTTTCCAAAACAGAGCAAGGCAGAAGATTCTTCATCCTTTATGACCTAGCCTTAGATGTCACAAAACATCACCTCCACCGCAACCTATTATCCACACAGATCACCTCAGATTCAGTGTGAGCAGAGACCACATAAGGAAGTGAATGCCACGAGATGAGGATTATTGGGCTCCATCTTGGAAACTAGCTACTATAAAACTAAGAGAAATGTGATTAGAAAGGGAGATGTAAGACCTATTCAGTCTGATATGTGAGGCTGTTGGTATGAGAGGCTACGTGCTATAGGAAGGAGCTCAGGAAGCTGGGACCTAGATCTAGAGGGAAAGGACAATGGCCCCTGGTAGAGCTAGCTCCTTGGGACATATTTTGGGCAAGTAGAACAGGGAGAAGAAAAAACTGAAGGGAAGCAAGGGAGGATTTGTATCAGGCTCTTCTTCAGAGGTTTGATCCCAAAGGGCTCTTTCTTATTTCCTAGACACTGCTCCTTCCTTTAGGTCTTTAAATTCATTTCACCAACAGGGGATTCAGGGGCCCAGGGAAGACATATTTAACAGTAAAATGTGAATGCCTAGAAATAGTAAAGTACCAAAACTTATGGATTAATGAAACTTGTGAACAGATTGTCATGAACGTGGTGCAGAATAAGGGACAGCAATGGGATGAAGACCACAAGACTGTTCCTTACGCCAGGCGGCATCTTCGCCTGGCTGAGATTCTGTAAATGAGAATCCTATGAACAACGTGAGGGCCACCAATGCACAGAGACAGGGAAGGGAGGAACTAACTGCTATTGATACGTGCCAGGTACTGGGCCAGGTGCTCTCTACAAAGCGATCATTTAATACAATACAATTCTCCACAGTTCAAAAAGGTAAAAACTAAGGCTCAGAGTAGATAAAAGTGGCAGAATCTGCTAATTATTCCAACATATCCACTTTTTCCTTCTCTCTTTATTCATTATTATTATTACTATTTTGAGACAGTCTAACTCTGTTGCCCCAGGCTAAAGTGCCATGGTGTCATAGCTCACAGCAACCTCAAAATCCTAGGTTCAGGCAATTCTCCCCCGCCTCAGCCACGACACCCAGCTAATTTCTCTATTTTTAGTAGAGACAGGGTCTTGGTCTTGCTCAGGCTGGTCTCCAACTCCTGAGAAAGCAATACACCCACCTCAGCCTCTCAAAGTGCTAGGATCCCATGCGTGAGCCACCTGCCCACTTGCCCCTCCCCCCCACCTTATTATTATTTTAATGATCGCAGTTCCCATTGTATCCTTCTCCATTTTAATACTATATCCTCCATAGTTTTAGCTGGGAACATGACTGGCCAACTAGAGCCTCCCTTCCAGCTAGGTATGGCCATCTGGTTAAATAATAGTCACTAGAATTTGACACCTTTTAAAGGAGTGTCTTCCACTTCCCTATGTTTTCCCTATTCCTAGCAGACAGGAGCATAGATATGTGGTGTTGAGTCAGTGTCAATAATTCAGGTAAGAAACATACTTTGTGGTGGGAAAACCCAAGTTCACAGATGACTACCCGAAGTCATCTGACAGATGCCTGTCAGTTTGGACTTTTAAGTGAAGGGGAAATAAGAAACGTACTTTAAGCCACTGTTCTTTGATCTGTATTATGGCAGTTAAACTAATATTCTAACGAATACCTTCACTTGTCAAAGATCAGGCCTACAAGTGGCAGGCCTGACACACCCTTGTTTGTTAATTCCTTTCTGTCACCCCCCTGCCATGCACGTTGACAGGGAAGATGTCCTTGTCAAAAAGAAAAATGTTATTTTGGCTCTTGACACTCTTGTGTATTCAATTCAATAGATATCTGAAAAATGGGAGTTCATCCTGACAATTTTATGTCCTATTTAATGAATAATCAAAAGTGAGGTTTCTCGGGCGGCACCTGTAGCTCAAAGGAGTAGGGTGCTGGCCCCGTATACCAGAGGTGGCAAGTTCAAACCTGGCCCAGGACAAAAAACTCATAAATAAATAAATAAATAAATAAGGTTTCTCCAACATTTGCATGCAGTCTGTCTCCATAAGACTAGATGTTAAACTTTTAGAAGTTGAGCTCTGCTTGTGCACTGGGGGTTCTGACTCATTTTCTATGCCACATAAGTCTATTTGAGTAATGTTAAATTTACTGATTGTTTTCAAATGCACTGTTCTCTGAGCATATTTTTTCTGTGACCTCATACACATGCCTACCATCTTGCCATCTTTATATAGCTTTTCCTAGTCATACTAAAAACAGGAACACGTACAGCTAATACCCACTGGTGTAGTCATACTGGTTGGTAATGAAATACTGAAAGACTTCCATATTCCTTGGTAAACAGCCAAAATCCAGTGGCCCCCAACCCTCCCAGCTGCCCTAGCCTGGTTGGTCCTTCCTTAGTACCCTTGGATCTACACAGCACCCAGAAACCAGCAAAGACCTCCCACTGTATGACCTGATCCTTTCTGATTAATTGGTGTTTTTATTCTATTGGCTACTAAATATTTCCAACGTCATTTCTGGGAGCACATTCAGCCTATGGCTTAGAAAGTAACTATGG
Source organism: Loris lydekkerianus (assembly GCA_963574355.1). Lineage (NCBI taxonomy): Eukaryota > Metazoa > Chordata > Mammalia > Primates > Lorisidae > Loris > Loris lydekkerianus. Next base: position 42,087 of record CAUYPK010169495.1, read on the forward strand.
GAATCTCTACAGCTGTTCATTTCAAGAATGCCTCTGAGAAATCTACCAGTTATAAAGATGGTTTTATGTCTGCTCGAAACATTTATGTATTCTGTCATGATTTAAAGCAAGTATTTGTGATATTCATCCAAGGCCTCACCACCAAATTCCTACTTGCCCCAGTATATACGCCCACACAATTATTAAGCTAACAAAAACCCACACTATGGGGAAATAAACGTAATTCACACCTATTCTGTATAGTCTAACCACTTTTTTCCCAAATGCATCTATTCTCAGAATGAAAAGCGTCTTGTTTATTCACGCTGTCAAATCCTGATCTCTATAGCTGAGGTCCACACATCACCAAAAGGCACTCTTTAATTATGGAACAAAGCCCTGTATAAGAAAACTAAAACTAAAAATAAAATAAAGAAAACTAAAACTAAAAAAAATAAAGAAAACTAAAATGTTTCTCTTTTTTTCCCTTATGACCATTTCTTACACAATTTGTATAGCTTTGATTCTAAGCTACAGCAATCCTACCTGAAAAATATTATAAAGGATGTGATGTTGGCTTGGGGCCTGTAGCTCAGTGGTTAGGGCGCAAGCCACATACACTGGGGCTGGCAGGTTCAAACCTGGCCCAGGCCTACTAAACAATAATAACAACTACAAAAAAATAGACCTGCATTGTGGCGGGCATCTATAGCCTCAGCTACTTGGGAGGCTGAGGCAAGAGAATCGCTTAAACCCTAGAGTTTGATGTTGCCGTGAGCTGTGACACTAAGGCACTCTACCCAGGGTGACATAGTGAGACACTGTCTCAAAAAAAAAAAGAAAGAATGTGATGTAAAACAGTTGGCATACTGACATATCAACACAGTAAATGTTAGCAGTCATTATTGGTGTTGTTATTATTATATCTAGTAAGTACAGATTTCATCTTATTATCTTTCTGCTTAGGTTCCTCTGTGACTGCCATTGCTTTTCTTTCTTTCTTTCTTTTTCCTTTTTCCTTTGAGACAGAGGACAGAGTCTCACTTTGTCACCCTGGGTAGAATGCTGTGGCATCATAACTCACAGCAACCTCAAACTCTTAGGCTCAAGTGATCCTCTGGCCTCAGCCTCCTGAGTCGCTGGGACTACAGATGCCCACCAGAATGCCTGGTTAGATTTAGAGACAGGGTCTCACTCTTGCTCAAGCTGGTCTCAAATTCCTGAGCTCAGGTGATCAACCTGCCTTGGCCTCCCAGAGTGCTAGGATTACAGGCATGAGGCCGGCCATTGCTTTGCTTAATGCAGTTTGCAGTGTCCTTGGTGGCCAGGTCCTGGCTTCCCGGTCGGCCCTCTTCTCTCAATAGTCAGCCATTAAACCTCATCATTAACCCCCGTCTTTGTAATCTTTAGACTTTGCCCATGCTATTTCCTTTGTTTAAATACTCTTCATCTGGGTGATACTTATTTATAAGGTCTTAATTTTTTTGGTTTTTGCTTTGAGACAGGGTCTCACTCTGTTACCTTGGGTAGAGTACCATAGTGGTGTAGTCATACTGGTTGATAACAAAATACTGAAAGACTTCCATATTCCTTGGTAAACAGCCAAAATCAATAGATATCTGAAAAATGGGAGTTCATCCTGACAATTTTATGTCCTAGAGCTTATGTGTTATAGCTCATGGCAACCTCAACCCCTTGGGCTCAAGTGATCCTTCTGCTTTAGCAGCCCAAGTAGACGGGACTACAGGTACCTGCCACAACACCCAGATAATTTTTATATTTTTAGTAGAGACAAAAATAGACTTGCTTAGACTGGTCTTGAATTCCTGAGCTCAAGCAATCTGCCTGCCTTGGCCTCCCAGAGTGTAAGGATTACAGGTATGAGCCACCGCGCCCAGCCTATAAGGTCTCAATGTTGATGATGCTTCTTCCATGCACATCTGGGACAGATGCTGCCTCCATGTGTATTCAGAGAAGCATCCTGTGCTTTGTCACTTGGATGGACCACAAGGTTGCCTGCCCATTTCCCAGGTTACAAGCTTTGGAAATTAAGGAAATGATGAGTAGATTTTCCATTTAAACTCTCCATTCATACTGTGATTATTGAATAAATCTATGTTCAAAGAGGAATGTATGCTTTCTTATAAGAACAGCAAATTCATGGGGGCAGGACACAATTATAAGACGGACTTTACCTAACTAATGCAAGCAGCATAACCTGGTTCTTTGTACTCTCAGTGAATCCCCTACAATAAAAAAAAAAAAAAAAAAAAGAATAGTAAATTCAGTTTGAGGAAGTATACACACACACACACACACACACACACACACACACACACACATATTTATATACATAAAATAAGAGTCAAACCAAGGGCTGGGTGCAATGGCTCACTCACATAATCTTAGCACTCTGGGTGGCCAGGGCAGGTGGATCGCCTGAGCTCACGAGTTTGATATCAGCCAGAGCAAGAAAGAGCAAGAAATAGCAAGACCCACTCTCCATTAAAAATAAAAAAGTTAGCTGGGCATTGTGGTGGGTGCCTATAATCTCAGTCACTCAGAAGGCTGAGGCAAGAGGATCTCTTGAGCATAAGAATTTGAGGTTGCTGTGAGCTATAATGCTGCAGCACTCTACCCAGGGCAACAGAATGAGACTCTGTTACAAAAAAACAAAACAAAAGACTCAGATCAAAACAAATATGCATTAACATGTATTACTATGTATAAATATATGAATATCTCTTTACATCTTTGACTAAAAACCTGGCTAATTTATTCATTTATTTTTTGTAGAAGTGGAGTCTTGCTATGTTGCCCAGCCTAATCCTGAATTCCTACCTCAAGCAGTCCTCTTGCTTCAGCGTCTCCAAGGCATGACGCATGAGCCATAGCACCCAGCCCTATAAATGCTATATATTATTATAATTAATTTTTAGTAGTACATTTATAGGCCTCTAGGTATATAAACTTGATGGCCTTTCTCCATTAAGCATATTTTCAACATAGTATTTGAGTTTTAAAAATGTCCAGTGGTAAAAATGACTCAGTATTCTTGATGAAAAGAAGGTTACAAGCACTCAAATAATGACTTAGTTCAATTAAAGCCTGAATCTTCCATGATAGGCTGTCAGGAAATAGAAAAAAAAAAAAAAGAGAGAGAGAGAGAAAATAGAGGGAAGAGTAAAGCCTGAAAGGACAGAGGCCCCTTCAGCTTTCTGAGAACATTTTTGGAAGAAATGGCTGTAACCATTTCTGCTTTCCCAAGCAGCAAATCAAATGCATATCTTGTTTCAAATAATCCTAGAAGACTTTGCTGCCTTAAGACCATGAGTCTCTAAACTGTACTCTGGGCTCACATTTTCTAAAGGAACCCAAGGCTTCAGAGCAGATGAATTTGTCAGTACTTTCTTTTTAGGGGAAAAGAGGTATAGGGACGAAGAAAGGAACAATTAGACTACCTGCCTGAAAAAAATAAAATAAAATATAGAAAGAATGCTTGTTTAAAGACAGAGAAGGGAGTTAGATCTGCCAATGTGGTCTCAAGTTGGATTGAAGAGGTCGAATCACCAGAAGTAAAGAGTGGTCAAAAGAATGAATTACAAAGTGAAAGGAAAACCCTCGGAACAGCAGAAAATCCATGCAAATAGTATATTTGATAAGGAACTTACTTGGAATGTATAGAGAACTCTTATAATTTAAAAAAAAAAAAAAAAAAAAAGACAACTCAAATTTTTTAAATGGGCAAAGGACTTTAATAAACATTTCTCCAGGCCAGGCGCAGTGGCTCACGCCTGTGATCCTAGCACTCTGGGAGGCCCAGGCGGGAGGATCGCTTGAGCTCAGGAGTTTGAGACCAGCTGAGCAAGAGCGAGACCCTATCTCTAAAAGTACCTGGGGGTTGTGGTGGACGCCTGTAGTCCCAGGTACTCGGGAGGCTGAAGCAAGAGGATCCCTTGAGCCCAAGAGTTGGAGGTTATGGCGAGCAGTAATGCCACGGCACTCTACTGAGGGTGACAAAGTGAGACTCTGTCTCAAAAAAAAAAGTAAAAACCCCACACATCTATAGAGAAAAAAATGTAGGTTAGTGGCTGCTGTGTAAGGCTTGGGGGAGGAAATGTTGGGGGAAATAGAAAGTGACTGCTAATGATTATGGGTTTCTTCTGGAATGATGAAAATATTCTAAAATGGGTTGGGATGGTTGCCAACTCTCTGAATATACTAATGCTTTAAATGAGTGAATATATAATATGTGAATTATATCTCAAAAGTTTTTTGTTTTTTTTTTTGCAGTTTTTGGCCGGGGCTGGGTTTGAACCCACCACCTCTGGCATATGGGGCCGGAACCCTACCCCTTTGAGCCACAGGCACCACCCAAAAGTTTGTTTTTTTTTTAAAGATAATAACAGATGCTGGCCAGCTTGTGGAGAAATCAAAACCCTCATACATAATAGGTGAGAAAGTAAAGTACCCACTTTGGAATTTGGTAGTTCCTCAAAAGGATAAATATAGTTACCGTATGACCTGGGGATTCCACTCCTAGATATGTATGAAAAAGAACTGAAAACATACACAGAGGCAAAAACTCTGGCAGAAACGTTCATAGCAACATTCATAATATCCCAAATGTGGAAGCAACCCAAACATTAATGAAATGATGAATGAATAAATAAAATGTTGCTATGTGACATAAGGGAATATTAGTCAGCAATAAAAAGGTAGTGATACCTGTTACAACATGGAAGAAAAGAGTCGTCACTTCCACATTTGTAAGACTCCACTTCTGTGAAAGCAAATCTTTCAGAAGAAGCAAATCTACAGAGACAGAAAGTAGAATGGCGGTTACCACGGAGGGAGAATGAGGAAGTGGGAAGTGACTGGTCTTGGGTACAAAGGTTTCTTTTTAAAGATAATGAAAATATTCTAAAATTAGATTATGGTGACGGTTGCACAATTCTGTTTAAAAACACTGAGTATATGCCTTAAACTGATTGACTTTGTGGCATGTGAATTATACATCAATAAAACTGTTCTAGAAGGATATATTAGTGGGAATATTATCAAACACTCGGTTAAGATAACTCCTAGGACAAATCTGTAGACTCTCCCAGCCTCTAATTCTCTTTGATCCTTTTTCTTTCCTCTGGGAGTCTTCCCTTTTTGTAGTTTCTGTCTTTGAAACACAACGTGTCTCCTCTCTCTTTTCTCCAAGCCTTTTTCACTCTCTTTCCTCCTTCTTCAAAATATGTCTCATTTCTTTGGCCGTAGTCTTTTCTTTTTCACTTTACATGTCACAATCATCCCCATTCACGGAGTACGTAGGGATGTTTCCATACGTGTAACATATAGTGATCAGATCAGGGTAGGGTAGTTAGCACAACCATCATCTCAAAAACGTGTAATTCTTTGTGCTGGCAATGTTCAATATCCTCCTTTTAGCGATTTGAAATTTATGAGGGTTGTCCAGAAAGTATTCAGCTGCGTACCCTGAGAAGTAGAGACATAGGTGGCTGGATATTTTCCAGACAGCACTTGTATATTATTGTTCATTATAGTCATCTCACGGGGATTTTAATATAGTAAAAATCACAGCCAGCAATGCCATGACAGTTTACAAATACCCATGGCAACCCTCAGAAGTGGCCATACGTGGAAAAGGGGAGAATTTTTTGTTCTGGGTATTCTTTTTTCCAAGAAAAACCATAAATATCCCCCCTCCCCCCCTCACATAAAATTAGGGAATCAGCAAAGAAGGAAAAATCTTGTTAAACTCAGGGTCTTCTCCACTCATGGGGACTGACCTTTCCCTCTCTGGAACATGCTATTCTTTAATAAGCTTTAGCATTTTGCCTGCTTGCACCTGTTCAATCTGCTCATTTGTTCCATCCATTCAGGAGCAGTGACATCCTTTGGTATGGGAACCAAGAACCAGGGAACATAGGGACTGGACTTCTGGTCCCCACACCTGACAAGAGTTTAATGGAAACAGTCTTAAGAGAGATATTGGAGGAATCCTCCAAACATAGTCAAGTTATTATTATTCCATAAGACATTCTAATCTACTGAATTTGCTTGTGCTGCAAATGTTTTGCCTTTACTCTATATATCTTTCTAGTGTAAGGATTTATCACTCATTAAAATAGCTTCTGGTTGAACCATTTTAAATTGCTAATTCTATCTTTTTAATTTTTTTTTTTTTTTTTGAGACAGAGTCTTACTTTGTCACCCTCCGTAGAGTGCTGTAGCATCATAGCTCACAGCAACCTCAAACTCTTGGGCTCAAATGATTCTCTCGCCCCAGCCTCCCTAGTGGCCAGGACTACAGGTGCCCACCACAATGCCCTGCTATTTTTAGAGACAGGGTCTCACTCTTGCTCAGGCTGGTCTCAAACCTGTGAGCTCAGGCAATCCACCCACCTTACCTCCCAGACTGCTGGAATTACAGGCGTATCTTTTAAAGAGATCTGAAGCCACCCCATCTCTCCTTCCCATTCCAGGCTCTCTGCTAAGCTGAGAAAACAAAGGAAATCAGAGGGGAACAAATAGTTCTCTAAATAGTTGGTGGAAAACAGCAACACCTTTTGTTCTAGGGTTCATTTTTGACTGTGTTTTTCCTTTTCCTCTTTACTTTTTCTTTTATCCAGAGAGAGATTTTCTCTAACTCTGGCTCTTCAAGTGAGGTCAGAGACTCAAAAATACCACACTGTATCATTCACTTGCACATTTTCTCAGAAGAGGATTAGCTTGGGGAAGAGTCTGGGCAGTTACAAATGACTCAGATAAAAGATGAGTCAAGAAGTATTGCTAACAGCGTGGTCCCTTCACCTCAGCCTCAGGAACACTGAGCTGCTTCTTCTTCATGCCTTGGCAAACATAAGCATATATTGATTGGTTGAATGGATTCTCTCCAAGTGTGATTGCCAAGACAAAGGCAGAATGTTCTTAGTATATCAACAAATTATATCAGTCATTATTTGACACTTAAAAAAAAATACCAGCCCCAAGAAGCAAAGTTTTAACCACACAGCAATTTGCACATGATTGAAAAACTGTTAAGGAGAAAGGCACTCTAGTGAATCTCTGTTTACTCAATAATGAAAGAAGATCCAATGACCTTTATTTAAAAATGAACAAAAACCAATTTTTTTTGGAGGGACACTATTACTTGGGAAGTTATCTAGTTACCTTCACTTAGGGAAATATTTTCAAGAGAACATTTTTGGGTAAAACCACATAATAATGAATAATATAATATTAAGCCCTCAGTATGTTCCAAGCACTATTCTAAGAACTTTACATGTATCTGCTCAATTCCACCTCACTTTATGACGTAAGTACTATTATGATCACCACTTTACAGATGAGGAAATCGAAGTGGCAGGGCAGAAACTTGAACCGAAAGCAGTCTCATTCCCAAACATATTGCTTTATGCTTTATTGCTGTGCCATTGTTACCTTTTTAAGTCCAAGGTCTTCCTTATAAAGCAAGTAAATTCCATTTAGTCTCATGAAGATGAGTGTGATGAAGATGAGTATAATTTGCATTGACTCTGAAGATCATTTGGTACTTTTTCTAAGAGAACTTTCTAGGACCTATCTGAAATCCCTGTACAGCTGAAAGGGAGGGTAGTATTAAATAAATGCCATTTATCTGGCTGAGATAGATCCACCATTAACTGTTTGGACACCTAAGTGAAAGGAGTAATGACATTTGTGAGGAACATAAAGTGAGCTGCTGGCAGTGCCATGGCCCATGGCTGTAATCTCAGCACTCTGGGAGGCCAAGGGGGATGGATTGCCTGAGCTCATGAGTTCCAGACCAGCCAGAGCCAGAGCCAGAGCTCCATCTCTAAAAATAGCTGGGTGTTGTGGCCAGCACCTGTAGTCCCAGCTGCTCACGAGACTGAGGCAAAGGGATCACTCACTTGAGCCCAAGAGTTTGAGGTTGCTGTGAGCTATGACACCATAGCACTCTACCAAGGGCAACAAAGCGAGACTCTGCTTCAAAAAAAAAAAAAAAAAAGAATAAAATCAGAGTTTCCTAAGTTTGGACCAAATAGTTAAATACCAGTTTCTTTACTTTTATTGGGCTATATCAACTACATGGTTGTCACACTGGTAATTGTCCAGGAGCTGTCCTGAATGGGCTGTTCATTCATCTTCCATATGTATACCTGGCACATGGTGTGAAGTAAGCAGTTATTTAGTACAGTGACTCCACCCCAGCAGAAGCTCTCATTGGCTGCTGATGACATCATAGGAAATTTTCTGGGGTTTTTTACATGAGCCAGATGGTTACCCTAGTGTTATGACATGCTGGAGTTTTAACAACACAATTTTTATCACTCTCACACATAATTAACATCATATAAAAGTAGAGCGTGGCTGCTAATTTTTAGTATGCAATAGCAGCAATGAACAGTGTGCTGAAGTGCCTGTACGTGACTCCCCATCCTTGTTTATCAACTAACGTTTTTTCGGTCATTATCCTCAGATCCATGAGATTGGTATATGCAGTATTTTATATTGTTAAACTTTTCCTTTTTAGAGATTGGGTCTCACTGTGTTGTCCAGCTGGAGTGCAATAATGATTCACAGGTGCAATCATAGGTATAATTCAGGAGCTCAAGGGAGCAAAGATTGAGTGCCTCAACCTCCTTAGTATCTGGGACTACAGGTACACACCACCATGCCTGGCTTTACAGTGTTAAACTTTTGATAATTACTTTTACCTAATAAACGGATGGCTTGATTTTGCAATAGAAAAAAAGAGATACAGGCTCAGCGCCTGTAGCTCAGCAGCTAGGGCGCCAGCCACATACACCAGAGCTGGCAGGTTTGAATCCAGCCCAGGCTTGCCAAACAACAATGACAACTACTACCAAAAAATAGCTGGGCATTGGGGCGGGTGCATTTAGTCCCAGCTACTTGGGAGGCTGAGGGAAGAGAATCGCTTAAGTCCAGGAGTTGGAGGTTGCTGTGAGCTGTGACGCCCCGGCATTCTACTGAGGGGGACAAAGTGAGACTCTGTCTCCAAAAAAAGAAAAAAGTGAGACACAAGTGAAACAAATGCTGTGCCATTATATGCATTTTGGCCAGATAAACTTGTTCTAAGAGGTATAATCCTTGTAAAATGCACCATAGGTGCACCATAGATGCACCATAGGTGTGCATCTTACAAGGGTAAATTTACTAGGTTTAGAGTATGAATGTCTTAACACGATAACTTGGAAAATGCCGTGAAGGCTATGTTAACCAGTTTGATGAAAATATTTCAAATTGTGTGTGGAACCAGCACATTAATGTACACAGCTATGATTTAATTTAAAAAAAAAACAGGTATAATCCATTTGGAAAGATAATTAAAGGCATTTCCACCAAGGATCAAACAGGGGCCTTTGGTAGTGAAAGAAGGTAAAAATCCTAGGACAGGAAGGAAAAAAAAAAAGAAAAAAAAAAAATATATATATATATATACACACACACACACACACATACACATACATATACATACTTACACAGTCCATAAAGTTCATGCGTAATTTAAAATAGTTAACATAGTAAATTGCACCCAAACTTTATGGACAGCCTATATATACACATACACAGTGTAACCTCCATAGTTAACCACTTCCCTACACTGACCACCTCCTTAAGTTGACCTAATGTTCATCGACTGGACATGCACCACATGTATGTCAGTACAGCAGGCCTAGTTCCTTGAGTTGACCACCTGATATGTTGACTAACTTGTTACAGTCCCTTGGGTGGTGAATGTACAGGGGCTCTCCTGTGTCTATATAGTACAACTCCCTTCCACACACACCCATCCTCTCTGCCCCATGCATTCAGTCTCTCTAGCCTAACTGCAAACTTAAATCCAGCTTCATCCAGGTTTTCAGCAACTTGGTACAACTAATAAAGAGAAACTTTGTTTCTTGTGGCCATTACTGCAGGTAGGCTGAGGGGCCCTAAGATTTGGGAAAAGGGAAGAGGCTATTGGCAAGCCCGGATTCTGGCATTCCTGTGTCCCCTCACCAAACACTTTCAAAATTCCTTTCTTAACCATTAATATACTTTGCGTTTCTCTTTTAGTCTCTAAATATTGAGCTTTAACTTCCAAACTAGGAGGTGGAATAAACTTGATTTGGGGGAAAGGAGTCTGTTTTAAGAATAAGACCTGGATTTATCTCTCTCTTTTTTTTTTATATATATTTGACTACACTTTTCAAACTTTCTAAATACCAAAATATGTAGGTATTGCTTTTGTAATCAGGGAGCAAAACAACACAACTTGTTTAAAAAATAATAGAACATAGGAGAAAGAAACAAACATCTTCACGGCGGTTGGGAACAGCTAAAATCAAGACGCTGGAGGACAAGATTGTCATAACCACCAAGAGGAATGTTATGATATAATGAAGTATGATTTACAAAGTGCTTTTACATACATTTTCCAGTGTGTATTAATAGTCACGAGAGGCAAGCTCCTGCCCACAGCCTGGTTGCTGGATACCTCAACAACCTGGCTTCCTGGATATAGAAAGATTCCTGGACATATATGAATTTCATTCATTTATTCAGCAAATATCAGACATCTCTTCTACTCCAGATAAAGACTAGGTACTTTTAGTAGAATTGAAACTAGGAAAGACATGGCTCTCGGCTTTGTGGAAGCTTCCTCTGAGAGGCAAAGTACCAGATAAAGTAACTGAAACATTTAGTACTGGCTATGAGGGGATCAATTTCCTCCAGCCCAAGACCACTAGGAACACACCTGCCATTGAGTAAGCTGGTTTATTGCTCATCGCATAGAGGAGCACACACAGCCTGCAGAACTGAGGGGTCTCAGTAAGAGGGTATTGGGAAAAACCTGGATGGAGGAAGCTGGCTAGATGACTTGGGAAAGGTAAAGCTATTAGGAGCTTGCTCTACATTGAATAGGGCTAGAAAGTGGGGGCAATTCCATGACTGGGCAAAAAAGCAGCAGGCACTCAGTAAGTGAGGGGGGAAAGCCTAGTATTTTGTGGATTATACAGTAGCCTTGTTTTTGTCTGTGCCTAAACAAAATTACAAAGTGGCCTTGATTGTCTCATTTTATCAGGGTCTTTAGAATAAACCTGTCAGAGTTTGCTTCTCTGAGATTATTTATGTCTAACAGCAGAATAACACGGCCTAAGCTGTAAATGCCAGGCCAGCTTCCAAATGACAGGGGCTTCTTTTTTTTGTTTCTTTTTTCTCTCAAAGGAAACAAATGAAGGACGACTATGGCAAACGATGATCTGTATTCACTGGGGGTATTCAGGGCTTACTATGATCTTTCCAGAATTTTTTTTTCTTTTTTTGCAGGTTTTTTTTGGGGGGAGGGGGCACCAGGGCTGGGTTTAGAACCCACCACCTCCGGTATATGGGGCAGGCGCCCTACTCCTTGAGCCACAGGTGCCGGCCTCTTTCCAGAATTTTACACTCAGGAAACTAGTCAGGCCTCCAAAAAAACACACTAGTCAATGAAGTACTTGGGTACCTCATCATTCCTGTAGCAAGAGGGGTGTGTGTGCGTGTGGATGGGTGTGGACCAGGTAACTTTACAGTCCTTTCTGTTCAGCCAGCCTGTGATAGCCATTTTGTGCCCTGACAATACAACACATGCAAGTTAGTGACCGAGCATTTGCCCTGTATAACTGGTCAATAATCAGTTTTGAAGATCATCTATTTATAGCTAATAGTAACACAGGCCTCACACGTTCCAAATAAACAGGCAAATGCCCGTCGTGTGAGTAGAGAGGGTAACTGTTATCATATTGGCAGCAGCTGAAATAATGGTTTTGAAAACAGTAAAAAAAATGATGAAATGTGTTTTGTCTTTCCAAACCCCTCACCCTACCTGAATTCACTGCTCTCAGCTTTCTATTTTTTATTAGAAACACTATATTAGGAAGATGTTTGCGTGCTATGCATTCTGTCTTGAATGCCATGGTAACCACTTGCTCTTAGTCAAGCATGTTAGAAAATTTTAAAACGATACTTTAAAATGATGGGTATAGTTCAGTAAAAACCTTAGATGTGGAATTCTTGTTCAGAGAGTCACAAGTTAAGTTAAGGGAGAGAGGGGTGGGAGATCAGGAATTGATTGTACTTAGGAAGAGAAGCTTAGTTTCTTCCACCAACCACAGAAGGTTTACAAGGCATGCTGTAAGCAGGGGCACTTCTCACAACACAGGTATGGAGACAAATGGAAAAGCAACTGGCCTGTGGGGCAGGCCGCCTCTCTCGCTTCCTGGCTCTGCTACTAAGCCTGAGATCAAGTGCTGGTATGACTCAGTTTTCCTATTTGAATAATCAACAAGTTAGTCTAGAAATCTCTTAGGTCCACCCAGCTTTATGCTTCTGTGATTTGGGTGTTTCTTTTCTTAGACCCTTTCCCTATAGATACGACAGCATGTTAAGAGTTCAAGCTTGGAATTATAACAAAGCTGAGTGCAAACCCTGGCTCTTCCCTTTTGTTTGCTGTGTGTCCTTAGGAAAGTGCTTTACTTGTGAACCGGTTCCTTTAATAGTAACCATCTCATGGGGTTGTTGGAGTATTGACATGAGTTTAATATTAGCACTTACGTCACATGTTATGCGGATTATAGGAGACAAATTACGTAAAACTTGTTTATTACAGTGCTTGACAGATCAAAAGCAATTAACAGACATCAGCAAATATCCATAATCTGAAAGGGCATTGTCCCCTTTTGAGTGCCTTTAAGGCAACACTCACAGCCAGCCAGCTTCCTAGAATGAAACACAGACAGACAAACTGACAAATCCTTTAAAGTCAGGAAATCCAAAGATAAAAAGAATTTGCAAATTTGTGGTGCATATGCACATTTCGTGAATAATCCCTACACGATGTAACTCCTGTTCCTTAGGGCTAAATTGTTCACATCACTACCCCTCACACATTGGGACTTTCAGGCCTTGATTCCAGGTTAAGATGAGTTTCTTTTTCTTTTTTTTCTTTTAAGACAGAGTCTCACTATGTGGCCCTGGGTGGAGTGCTGTGGCATCACAGCTCACAGCAACCTCAAACCCTGGGGCTTAAGGGATTCTCTTGCCTTAGCCTCCCAAGTAGCTGGAACTACAGGTGCCCACCACAATGCCTGGCTATTTTTTGGTTGTAGCTGTCATTGTCATTTGGCAGGCCCAGGCTAGGTTTGAACCTGCCAGCTCCAGTGTACATGGCTGGTGCCCTAGCCGCTGAGCTATAGGTGCCAAGCCATTAAGATGGGTTTATGCAGCCGCCTGAAAAAAAAAAAATCACTCTAAGTGACTGTGTTGCAGATCTAAGCTTTTGGAGATAATTTACCTCAGGCAAGCAAAGGTTTATCTGCCTGTATCTCTAGCATATTTAAAATAGTCCATATGTTGTCCATTTTTGGCCCAAACTTTGAGGGGAAAAAAATCTTTCATTATAATTCCTTAATTCAAATTTTTATGTGTTTATATTTAGGTACTTGCTTTTTGTGTTATAAAGGAATTTTAGCATTTATTTTTTAACATGTTATGATGCACTTTTAATGCATAATAAAAGATTAAGCATAAATAGAAGATTAAAAATACTTATATAGATATGAAATTAGCACTATCTGTGTATATGCACTTCCTTACTTTTCACTCCAAAATTTGAACAAGGGGGAACACTTTTACGCTGTTGGTGGGACTGCAAACTAATGCAGCCTCTTTGGAAAGAAGTGTGGAGAATCCTCCAATAACTCAAATTAGATCTCTAATTTTAAACCCTCAATCTCACTATTAGGCATCTAACCAGAAGAAAAAAACAATCATTTTATCATAAATATATTTGCACTAGATTATTTATAGCAGATCAATTTATAATTATCAAGACATGGAAACAACCTAAATGCCCATCAACTTATGAATGGATTAACAAACTGTGGTGTAGGTATATTATGGAATACTATTCAGCCATAAAAAGATGGAGACTTTACCTCTTTTGTATTAACCTGGGTGGAGCTGAAACACTTTCTTTTCAGTAAAGTATCACAAGAATGGAAAAATGGTATCATCAAATACCCAATGAACTTGATACTAATCTGAAGCCAGTAGACCTAATTCACACCCACAGAGGAGAAAAACTAATTTCAAGTTGGGAGAAGGGGTACCAAGGGACGGGAGAGTGGAAAGGGAGGATTTGGGGTGATCCCAATAAATGGACACGATGTAGGGGTGTTTGGCACACCTTTTGGGTGTGGGACTCAAATGCAAGAGGGACTCTACCTAATAAATTTAAATATTGTGACCTGGCTGTTTTACCCTCATAATAACCTAAAATTAAAAAAAAAAAAAAACAGCAAAAAAAACCAATTTGAGCAAAAGATGCATATTACACATGGCAAAACGTGGTAGCCTTTTCTTAGTCCTGAGTTACACACACACAGAGTCACAGTTCCCTGCTTTGGCCTCAGTTGTATACTGCTTGTCAATCAGTTAAAGTAGCACTCTATATTAAACCCATATTAACATCATGATTATTTCTGATCCTTTCAACTTTTGTTTAAGATAATTTTAAAATGTACCAGGGCCAGGTGCAGCAGTTTACACCTGTAATTTCAGCACTCAGAAAGCTGGGATGGCAGCATCACTTGAGGTCAGGAGTTTGAGACCAACCTGGGCAACATACTGAAACCCCATCTCTAAGAAAATAATAAAAATTAGACAGGTATGGTAGCATGCACCTATAGTCCTGCCTACTTGGGAGGCTGGGGCAGGATAACTGTTTGAACCTAAGAGTCTGAGATTTCAATGAGCTATGATTACACCACTGCAATCCAGCCTGGGTGATATAACAAGACCCCACCTCTAAAAAAGATGGCTTTTTAAATGTGATGTGAACATATTTATTCAGTCATGAAATAAGTAACATTAAAAATTCGAACACTGTGGATTGGCACAGTGGCTCATGTCTGTAATCCTAGCACTCTGGGAAGCTGAGGCAGGTGGATTGCTTAAGCTCTGGAGTTCGAGACCAGCCTGAGCAAGAGTAAGAACCTATCTCTACTAAAAATAGAAAAACTAGCTGAGTGTTGGGCAGGAGTCCCAACTACTCCAGAGGCCAGGACTAGCAAAAGGATTGCTTAAGCCCAAGAGTTTGAGGTTGTAGTGATCTGTGATGCCACAGCACTCTACCCAGGTTGGCAGAGTAAGACTCCTCTCAAAAAAAAAAAAAAAAATACTGTACACTTCTTAGTGTATTTCTGGGAACTCTTAAAACAGCTACTTGATCAAATTTATGAACATTTTGTATTTTCAAAGATGTTACCACCTAATTTGCAAAGAGTTTATACCAATTTGTGCTCCCATCAAGAGTGAATGAAAGTAGCTCGGCGTTGTGGTGGGCACCTGTAGTCCCATCTACTTGGGAGGCTGAGGCAAGAGAATCGCTTATGCCCAAGTTTTTGTGGTTGGTGTTTTTTGTTACATCATGGCACTCTACATTGGGTGACATAATTAGACTGTGTCTAAAAAAAAAAAAAAAAAAAAAAAAAATAGAGTGAATTAGAAGACCTGTTTTTCAGGTCTTGTCATTACAAATAACATGTGGAATTTTTTAACAAAATGTAAGGACTA
>CAUYPK010169502.1:0-21856 GCA_963574355.1 Loris lydekkerianus
GTTGGTCGTTGCTGCTTAGGTGAGGTGGTGTTGGCGGGGGGGCGGGCGCCCCTCCCGCGCGCCCGGGGGGGGGGGGGGGGGGCGCTGGCTATGTGGCCAGGAAGAAGGCGAGGTGGAGCGGGGAGGTGGGAGAAAAGAGAGAGAAGGAGGGATGAGGAGGTCTGGGCGAGAAGGGATGAGGGAGAGACCCTGGACTGGGGGAGACAAAGAGAGGTAAAAGAGGAGAGACAGAGGGCAGAGGCAACAAGGAAAACAGGCACAAAGGAGAGGGAGAGACAGACAGACAGACAGACAGTGACTGAGGGACGGGAGACTTAACTGGAGAAGGTTCTCCCAGATTTGGGATCTTTAGCTGTAGCAGGGCATGAGGTGGGCTGCTGTGGACTTCAGGGGTATGAAGCCATGTCCCCAGCTTGGCTATCCTACCCATTTTCATGTGTGCTAGGAATGTTCCTGACCATCTCCTCCCATGCCCAGACTCAGCCCTTGCCCATGACCTTGGGTACCCTGGCCTGGATGCAGCTGAATGTGGGGGCCCCAGCTCAGTCTAGGCCTCTACAGCCTCTAGGCAGAGTGGCAGGGCCTACGCAGATGCTAGGGCTTAGCTGAAATCATCCCCAGGTGTGGGAGGCACAGGCCTGATTTCCACCTCTTGGGCACGGGAGGGGCTCAGTGATGGGATCTGATGACACTGAGGGGCTGGCCATAGGGAGACTGGGGGGCCTGGGAGGCCTGGGACAGGGTCTCTGCCACGCTGTTCACTGGGCCTCACTGTCCTCCCCTACAGCTGGCCAGTGGCGTGAATGCAGGCCAGGGCCTGGGCATTGAGATCATCGGCACCCTGCAGCTGGTGCTGTGTGTGCTGGCCACCACCGACCGGAGGCGCCGTGACCTTGGTGGCTCAGCCCCCCTTGCCATTGGCCTTTCTGTAGCCCTGGGACACCTGCTGGCGGTGAGTGGGGGCCCTCCCATGTGGGGTTGAGGGGAGGGAGCAGGGGCTGGTGCGGTGTCCTGCTATGAGCAGTGGTGGGAAACCCCAATGTGCTATCATTAGGTGGGGGAAAAGTAGGTCAACTCTGAGGGGATGAGGCAGGGTCCTGCCCAGGATAGGGACGCACAGGGACCTCCCAGCCAGCTTTCTGGCTTAGTGCCCCTCTCTCTGTCTGGATCTCATTGTCCCCTCTTGTTCTCTCTCTGTCCCTCCTTATCACTTTCTCTTCCCCTCTGTATCTCTGCCTTTGCCCTTGACCTCCCTCTCTTCTCCCCTGACCCTGGTCTGTCTCCCTCACAGATTGACTACACCGGCTGTGGTATTAACCCTGCTCGGTCCTTTGGCTCTGCGGTGATCACCCACAATTTCAGCAACCACTGGGTAAGTGACCCACAGGCTAAGCCCACCCAATGAAGGGTGGGCATCATCTGGTAAGCCTGACACCACCCTTGTGGTGTCCTTTCTCATCGTAGTAACTCTGGGAGACAGCCAGGGCAGAGGAAGTCAGAAAACAGACCTAAGATACAGGGTTAGGGGGTGGCCCCCTGTGAGCAGTTGTAGGTCTGACCTTTGCTCTCAGGGCCAACACCTACCCCATGCTGCTGACCCCAAGTCATCCCCACAGCATAGTGGCACCTGGGTCCCAATTCTGGCCCTGCCACTTTCTGATTCAGTGTGACCTGGAGCAGCCTGCCTAGCCTCTTGGTGCCTCGGGTTCCTGACCTGTGAAGTGGGGACATGGTAGTTTCTACTTCCCCAGGTTTCCAGGAGAAGGAAAGGGTGCACTCTGTAAACAGCACAGCACAGAAGGAGTTCTCAGTGGCTCTTAGCTGTTACTGCTGACGGTGTGGGTGTTTTAGGTCAATCTTTACTGTGCTGTCTCTGGGGCCTTTCTGAAGCTGGGGAGGGTGAGGTCAATGGCCATCCTCAAGAAGAGGATGTGGTTGGCTGTGGTGGCTCACATCTATAATCCCAGCACTTTGGGAGCTGAGGCCAGAGGATTGCTTGAGGCCAGGTGTTTGAGATTAGCTTAGGCAACAGAGCAAGACCCCATCTCTACAAAAAGCAGAAAATCTAGCTGGGCATTGTGGCATGCACCTGTAGTCCCTACTACTCAGGAGGCTGAGGTGGGATGATCACTTGCGCCCAGGAGTTTGAGGTTGCTGTGAGCTATGAAGATATCACTGCTCTCTAACCCGGGTGAGTCTTAAGTGAGGTCATGTGTCAAAAGGGGGAAAAAAAAAAAAAAAAAAAAAAGAGACAAGAGAAGTGGCTGGTACTGACCATGCCTGACAGAGGCATGCCACATGAGGCAAGGACATGTCCCTACCACACGCCCTGTCCTGGGCATTTCTGGGGATGCTTCAGCCAGAGTGCTGGAGTTTGGCACTGCTGGCCTCTGTCCCAGTCACAGGTGGAAGAGAAGCCATCTGCTGGGGTAGGGGGTGAAGGGAGATCAGGGACAGCTTCCCAGGGGAGGGGGCTTTTCAGTGGCACCTCCAGGACCAGGTCAGATGGCATCTGAGCACATCTGGTCTGTTTTCTAGATTTTCTGGGTTGGGCCATTCATCGGGGGTGCTTTGGCTGTGCTCATCTACGACTTCATCCTGGCCCCACGCAGCAGCGACTTTACAGACCGTGTGAAGGTGTGGACCAGCGGCCAGGTGGAGGAGTACGACCTGGACTCTGACGACGTCAACTCCAGGGTGGAAATGAAGCCCAAGTAGAAGGAGTCTAGCCGGGCATCCACATTGGGGGCGGGGAGGGAAGGGTGAAACCTATACTGCAGACACTCTGACCAGCTGGCCAAAGTCACTTCCCATGATCCGCCAGACCTGTGTAGTCAAGCCTCATTTGGCAGCATTTTTATCTCTTTCTTTCTCTTTCTCTGTTTCCTGGCCTCAGAGCTTCCTGGGGATGAAGATTTACCAATTCTCCCACTCCCTAGAAGTAACGGAGGAGGTGAAAGAGAGGGACCCGCCTGCTAGTTGTTCCCTCAGAGTGTGATGGGAGGTTGCCAGAAAGTCCCTCCTCATTCCGAAGTTGCTCACTGACTCACCTGCGTGGGTGCCTGGGTTCCACCATTGTTCGTGCCTTTTGGCGTGGTCTTCCTTCTCCGGATAGGTGCCTTGCCTTTGTGGTGCTCTGAGGGGGCAAGGGGTGCAGGGGCAGGAGTGAGCCGCAGACAAGTCCTGGCCCTTTGGGTCTGTCTGCTCCCAGGGCCCTCCCATTGGATGTGCTGTGTGGACTCATCCCTATCTTAGTGATCTGGGAAGTGGCAGGCCAGACAGAGCTCTATGCCCCAAGGCCCCTCTGGGACTCTGCAAGTGTAGATACAGCCTGGCTCTAGAAGATGTAGTCTAAACCGGTGCTGCTTTTCCCACCAGCCCTGAGTTCTTTCCCCAAGGACACAGCTGCAGCCACACCCCTTGGTGTATGTGTGTGCATGTGCAGGCAGACTGCATAGCAGAGACCTCCTCTATGGAGAGGCGTCTCTAGGAGGATTGTTCTTGTAGAATGCAGGCCATTTTGGCAGGGAAAGAATGCTTCTGTAACTTCATTGAGTTTTTAGTGAGGCTTTTTCCACCTATGAATGCATCATATTGATCATTACTTCAGGTTTTCCTCTTGCCAATGTATAGACACAGGTCATCATTATGCTGGTGAGTGTTTATCATAGAGCACTTGAGTTATCTAAAGGCCACAGCCTGAGTATAGATTGACCTTGGTGCAGATCAGCCCAAGCAGGCAGATGTCCTCGCTGGGCCCCTGGCTGACCCTGAGCAGGGAGGAGCATGTCTTGCCGTTCTTCTGGAGCTCCTGTGTTGAGGCCCCGGGGCACAGGCTTGCCATGCAGGCCAGTCACAGCCTTCCCTCCTCACTGACCTGGAGGGGAGAGGCCATGCCTTGGCCTGATGAAGTAGCTGCTGGGGAAGCCCAAGGACAGTTAAGAGCACAGAGTCTACTTGGAAGCTGGATTCTTGCACCCAGCTATATAAGTCCATTCAATCCCAAGGGCCAGAGCAGCTCTGCTGCTGTGCCCTTAGCAGTGATGGCAGCAGAAACCAAGACACAAGATGGCACAGGTATTTAGAAGCAGTGGGACAACCAGGAGGCCCTTAACTGTTACCAACACATCACATCTGCACATTCTCTTCTCCATTCCCTAGCAGGGACTTTTAGCCCATTTAATGGATAAGGAAACTGAAGTCCAAGGTCCCACAGCTAGAGAATGATGTGGCCAAGTCTAGCACTAGTGCTAATCTCTGGACTGTGAGGTTGCCCCTCTCACTCCCAGCTTTGCTGCTGCCTGGGTGGTGGCCAGGGGCCAGGAGGGGTGAGGGTGGTAATGGAGGGGAGGGGGCAGCCCAACCCTGCCTGGTTCTGGCTGCTGTGTACCAGGACCCTACACCTGTCTGCTCTGAATATGTGTCTCTTTGGAATTGGAGTTCTGTTATATATTAAGAAAATAAAGGAAAATGACTTATAAGGTCCTCCAGTCTTCCTGTGGTTTTTCTTCTTCTGGAGACATGTCCCACAAGCATTCTATGGGACTGTAATGAGATCAGTCCCCCTGCTAGGGACCCAGTCTGAGGAGGAATCACAGCCTACCCTCCTGCCCTCAGGACCCCTGGGAGGAGGGGAAGGACAGAGCCTTAGCACTGAATACCCTGTGAAGGACACAGGGTCCTGCCCAGAGTAGGGAGATTTATAGGGCCCAGTGAGACAACTTGGAGATCTGGGGGCAGCTGGAAGGGCAGGGTTCTGACCAGGTTAAATGGGGTGATGGGAGCTGCTTCTCATTCTAGAGTGTGAAAGGGTTGAGGAACATGGAACTGAGCAACAGGGACTGCTCAGGCCTCCCTCAACTCACATTTGTGACTCATTTGTACTTGTGCTAGGTACTGGGGCCCATGGGCTCTGCCCCAGGGACCTCAGTTCATGAGAGAGAAAGACTCACTTATCAGAGCCCAGAGAGGTTAGTGCTATTTCGGGCTGAGGCTAGGAAACAGGTGCCTGACATTCCCCCCCTGTGCACATACTTAGGGCTATTTCCTCAAATCAGGCTGGCTTTATCAGGAAACTGAGTCCCAGATAATAGGGAGCCATGGTGAAGGGCAGGCCTGTACCTTCTACTGAGGCTAGTGCTAGGCCATCCAGTGAAGGTTAGTCAGTGCTGTTTGACTGAGGCTTTCTGGTTTCAGTCCCAGGCCACACAAACTACCCTTGCATCTCCCAGGTTGAGGAGGCATGTTGTACAAATGAGACAGGGATGGTCAGGTTGTGAGAAGAAGGTACGAGCCAGCCCACCTCATCCCAGGCCCACCTGTAAGGATGTGCCGAGGCTCTCTCTCACAGTCTTCTTAGGCTTGTCTCCTTACCCTGATCCATCCTTCTAAGCCTGAAGCCCTCCAAGTCCCCACTATGGGGCTCAGCCTCCCCCACCTAGCCCCCACTCATCCATACCTGCTCCCAGCTCTACTGCACCTCATCCCATGGCAGAGCCTCCTGTAGAGTATTGCTTAGTTATGGCTTCTAGAATCTGACAGCCAAGAGGTAGGGCCTGAAGAAGTCAGGGAACTTATATTTCCTGAGCAATTTTACATACACATATTCTCTTTGATCTTTAAAACATCCTTGGAAAATGGAGTTTACTGTCTCTGTTTACAGAAAATGCCAAGGCCCCTGGAAAGGAAATGATTTGCCCAGGGCCACACAGAATATTTGTGATAGAATTGGGATTTTAATCTGCTCTGCCTGGCTTCAGAGATTGGGATTTTTTGACTATATAGTGCTGGCCTGTTTTGTTGTCACCTCCACTAAGTTTAACTCTGGGCTAGCCAAGATGCCAGGCTAGCCCAGAGAAGGACAAGCTCTGCAGCATCGGGAGAAGCCCAATGATTTGGTGAAAGCTGGACACGGTATCTGAGACACATTGGCATCACAGGGCCCAAGGCTGCTCCCCTGGCACTTGGCAGCAGCTAAGCCTCTCAACTACTCTCCATAGCCTGTATACCCTCTGTATGGGAGGCAATGTCTGATAAATTTCTCCCCCACCAGAATATTTGAGAGGGGAAGGGCAATGCTGCACCATGAGGGAGAATAATGCACTAAGGCAGGGAAGCAGCATTAGGCCTAGGAGCAATACCTAAGGGCCCAAGGCTGTCTCATACACTTCATCTTCCAGCCTGGAAGAGTCATTGCTCTAGGCACCCCATTTCCTTGGGGCCATCCCTGACTGTGCTCTGCTTATGTTCTGTATAGCTGATTACGGAGGAGAAGCTTGGGAGGTAACAGGGTTGGGGATGGGGTTGCTTGGGCAACCAGAGCAACTCTTGTCTGTTTTCTTCATCAGAATTTAATGGAGAGAATAAATTTCCTGAACGCTTCCAGGACTCAACTCTGTCCCCAGTCTGCGAATATTCAGGCAACTGCACTTATAAGGTGCTTTGATGAAGGACACCTGTTGCCCTTTCTGGTTGGGTCCCTGCTGAGACTGGGCAACGTGTTACTTCCTCCATGAGACTCTCCCATGGCCCTGGCCTTGAGACTTGCACACAGAGATGGTTCAGCCAGCCCAGGAAGGTCATGCCCTGTGCATGTGGCCTACAAGGAAACAGGATGTAATCTAGCAGCCACTGAATCCTAGAATATTTGTCTTTCCATTAAACTCACAAGAGCAAAAAGTTGTGGTTCCGCAGTTGCCCCACCTATTCTGAGATCCCCTAAGAACACTGGAACAGATGAGAAGATTTTCCAAAGCCTTTTACAGGAAACATCAGCCAGAGCCCTGTGATGAATGTTCATATCAGTCTGAGGTTGGATTTCAGCCACACATCTGTAAGACCTCAAGTATTGGGGCAGTCCCTCTTGGATTTCTATACATTCAGGAGTCCAGGATCCTTATAGATCTGTATTTCCCCTTCAAGGTTTAAGTTTCTTTCCACAATCAAGGAGATTCATCTTTCCAGGCCCTGGAGAGGTGCTGAGAGGTCTGTAGGGAGAAAACTTGTATCCTGGGCTAGGATCAGTCAACTGGTCACACACACATGCTCCAAAGCTTCCATGGGCTTAGCAGCCTCTTGCTCTGGCCACAATCTCAGCACTGTTGTCCACCTCACAGCTCAAAGAGGACCCAAATGGAAGGATACAGGTGGCTTTAGGCAGCTACTTGACACTTGACCTTAAGGACCATGGTGTCTTTTGGAGATTTGATAGGTGCAAAGAGGGTGCTTTCCCTTTTGGGATTCCCGGATGGTGCTCAGTATCTCTGGAGCCTGGAAAAGCACTGGAGGAATTGGTGTCTGGTCTCCACCCATGGCATGGCCAGGCCATGTGCTGACCCATTAGGGTTTTTCCATCACTCCTGTAGGTCACACCTTCACTGGTCAGAATCCTCTCAAGGAGGGGACAGTGATTAATGTTTTATGGAGGAGCTGCTGGGCATGACACTTTGTTTTCTTTAGGTTTAGAATACAATGAAGACGATTTGTGGAATTTGCTGCTGATCTGGGGACTGTTCTTGGGGACTGCAGGAACCGTCTTTAGGGCTCAAGGCAGCTTGAGTCCTTGCTTATAGGACTACCTGCACCTGGCCCACAAGAGCCTGTTAATCCCCACCAATACTTTGGGTCCAGTGTGCAGAGGCTTGTGTTGAAGGGCTGCTAGCAAGTTCCAGGCACTCATCTTGCTCAGGTGATGCTACTTCATTTCTATAAGATCACATTCTCTGCATATAGGATTTTGCTCATTTTTCTTTCCTTTCCAGCACAGTGCTCAGGAACAGGATGAGGGCATAATTGATCTTCAGCCATTTGGGCTAATACAGCCTCACCTGTTCTAAAAATACCAAAATACTTTTGTCTGTTTTAAACCCTCCAAGTAACCCTCCCACCCCACCACTGCTGTCTGGCCACCCTGACTGCCCTGGTCTCTCTCTAGTCTCCCCCAAACCCCAGACTTCCCCACAACCCAGCATTCAAAGGGCTGAAGGGGGCCTCTAGGCACCTGTCCAACACAACAGCTGTGGGGGCATTCTGATGGCTTGGTGTCCTTGCCGTACCAGGCTGCGATATTTTGCACATGGGTGAGAAAGAAAGCTTTCACTTACATGAGAGGGTCCCTCCAGTGAGGTTCAAGTCAGAAAGAGAAAACAAAAAAGAAGAAGAAAAAGAATTCTCACCCATGGCTAGCCACACAGAATACAGGCTCTGTACACTCTGGCATCCTAGCCCCTGACCATTCCTGACACATTCTCGAAGGCTGGAGGAACGTCTTCTGCCCATAGCCATGCAGTTTCCCAGATGTCACCTCCAGGTACCATCCTGAAATGTTGGCTTGAGGAGGCTGTTCTGGCTGGTGTTTGTTCATTAAGGGGGAACTGACATACGTTCCTCAAAAAATTACTAAGTAGGTAAACAGATCTAATATGGAGAAGAATATTATCTATCCTCGCTCTGAAATATGAAGGAAAGGGGTGAGAGGGAGGGGAAGAGAGAGACAAACTCATCCAATGAATCCAATTCAAGAATAGCCCACCCAAAGAATTAACAAAGATGAAAAAATTCCTAAGGTTTGAAACCTACTGTGCACAGCAGTCTTGAACATTCTGAAAAGGATCAGTGTGTCTCTATGCCTTGTTTCACATGACCTTTGTTATTTTTCTAACTTAACTTATTTTCTTCATAACACAACTTAAGTAGGTATAAACAATATACCTTTAAGGGACTCAAATAGAAAATCAAAACAAATTAAACTGATAAAACCAAGAAATTTTGTTTTAATGATTTAAGTTTAAAATTGACTTCGGGGGGGGGGGGAGGGAGGCTTGTGGCATGCAGGGTATCATTATAGTTGGGATATCACTTCTGTGTATGGTTTGTGAGCGTGTGAGTGAGTGTGTAGGAGGTTCAGCTCACTGGAGAGTGGCGTCATGCCAGGAAGTAGGAAGGCCTGCATTGAATCAGGGCACCTTTGTGGCTGCTATGGAACTGACTACGGGGTCTTCAGGATCGAGTCGGGCTATGACATGGTCATCTCACAGCTTTTTGTTTTTTTCACTTGAACTCTAAGGGAATCGTCCAGAAGTCTAGCTTGAGTTTTTTTATTTTTATTTTTATTTTTTTTGAGACAGAATCTCACTCTGTTGCCAAAGCTGGAGTGCCATGGCCTTGGTTTGCTCACAGTAACCTCAAACTCCTGAGCTCAAGTGATCCTCCTGCCTCTGCCTCCCAAGTAAGTAAGACTACAGGCACTTGCCACAATGATAGGCTAGTTTTTTTATTTTTTATTTATTTATTTTTTTAGAGACAGAATCTCACGTTTCACCCTCGGTAGAAGTGCCCTGGTGTCACAGCTCATAGCAACCTCCAGCACTTGGACTTAGGTGATTCTCCTGCCTCAGTCTACCAAGCAGCTGGGACTACAGGTGCCCGCCACAATGCCCAGCTATTTTTTTGTTGCAGTTTGGCCAGGGCCAGGTTCAAACCCACCATCCTCCATATATGGGGCTTGTGCCCTATTCATTGAGCCACAAGCGCCACCTAGTTTTTCTATTTTTTATAGAGATGGAGTCTCACTCTTGCTCAGGCTGGTCTGCTGAGCTCAAGCAATCCTCCCTCCTCGGCTTCCCAGAGTGCTAGGATTATAAGCGTGAGCCACCATGTTCTGCCAAGCTTAAGTTTTTTGAACATTACAAGGGCACCTTATCCAGACTCAGTCAGAGAGTGGAACCACACTGCTGAGTTTCAGGTGACTGCTGTTGATTTATCCTGCAGGGAAAAGCAGACTCTGGGAGTCTGGTGGGAGTGTAGGCTTCTCGCCTTCACTGGCTAAACCAGGTCAACAGGACCAGTATGCTCCATTTATCTTTTTTGCCAGATCCTGTGTCTATACTCAGGTCTCCTTACTCAGATTAATCACACATGTGTGGTTCCACGCGAAGTTTTTTTTCTGTCAGTGATAATTTTTTTTTTCAATGTGAAATGTCAGATAAATTCCCAATTTGATAAGAACACTGGTAACCTCTCTCTATCTCCATTTATCATGCTGACATTCCTTGTGAAGTCAGGCCCTGGGAGGTGAGTTCCGTATTTAAGAAGGTACAGTGTGGACAGAGCTGGTTTGGCATCTCAGTCAAATCACTGACCCAGGGAGGTGTGTATTGGTTAGTGACCAGGGCTAGGGCCCCTTAATTCCAACTGGCCACCTGGCATGTGCCAGTGCCAAGCACGCACCCCACCTCTGAGATAAGCTCCCCTGACTTCCTCGTCCAGCATTCTGCACACTCACCCCCATTTCTGGGTCTCAGTAGCAGAGGGGCAGACTCCCAGGAATGGCCCAGCCCTCCACACACCTGCATCGCTTTGTGTTCTGCGTCACTTTACCCTCTTTCTCCTGTCTGGGTCTTTGTAGCCCCGAAGAGCTGTCCCTGCTCCATGCCCTGTGGAAGGATTCTGGGACCTGAGGTGGGAGTGATTCTGTTAAATTGTTCGTGAAGTTCCTGAGAGCTGCCAATGCACCTGGATTGTGGTTGATGGGCCAGTGGCACCTTCCATCCGAGACGAACTCCAAGAATTTCCTCTGTGGTAGTGACCTCCTGGCTTAGGAAGTGCAGTGCATCTGCCTCCAGGAATGTGAGGCCTAGGGACACTGAGCTCAGGAATGCCTCTGCGTACTGCAGCTTTGGTTCCAGAAAATTCTAGCCTCCTGCCCTTTTCTCTTCTTCTTCCTAAGTACGAAGCTTCCCATGTCACCTTTGGGGAAATTTTCTGGAGGGAAAAATCCTAGAGAGCTAGATTTGAAATAGAGCTTAGCAGCCACAGGGCCTCTGCCAATAGGTACAATTACACTGCTGGCCAAGGCCTGAGTGAAGGGGCTTAGGGAAGTCACTTGCCCTTTGTGGTCCTCGCCAAGTTGGAGCCCCAACTCCTGGAGGTATGGACTGGTTTTCACAGGTGGTGAGGGAAGTTTGGAAACCACCATGCTCTCTTAGAGACTCATCATTCAAGTCAGCATAGTAGAGGCACTGACAGATCCCACAATAAGAACTCATTTTATTGAAGCAAGTATTCACCAAACTTGTTTGTCCACAGAACCCTCATTTAGAAATAACTTGGATTACCATTTCAGATAATTTGTTTTCTACAAAACACCTATTGTAAATGCTGGCCCGGCAGTATCTCTGAGGGCACCTCAGCTTTTAGATTCCACTGTTTAAAACCTCAGGCTAGCTTAGCTTATCAAAACCACTCCTGAAGGCAGGTGTAAAGGAAAAGGGAGGAGAAAGAGGTTTAGGGTTCCCAATGAGGGTGCTGGGGAGGGTGTGGGGAAGCAGGTACAGGGTGTGTATGTGTGTGTAGAAGCAAACATGTGTGACCAAGGGGAGAGAGGAGGATGGGGAAGACTGTGCACAGTCTAGATGATGGGTGGGGGAGACCCTCCTACTTGCCCATAACTGATTAATCCCTGTCCTGCCATGCTGGGGGTGGTGTATGGGAGCCAGCTGCGGGTATCCAGCACTCTGAGAAGGCCCCCTGGACTGGAGCCTCCATGAATCATCGACTATTCTTCCATTGTGCTGGAGCCAGCTGGGACTAGTGTCAGAGCCAAGCTTTTGGAGTTGTGGGCAAAGGTGGTACAGGCCAAGGGTGAGCCTAGGTGGAGCCACAGCCTCATCTAGACCTTCCAAAGTAGGCCAATACAGGACCACCTGAATGGGCACTGCACACCAAGGCTCCCTTGCTGCCTGAGCTGCTGCAGCTGGTAGATGTGGAATGAGCACTGGGCCAGGAGTCAGAGCCCAGAGTTCTAGGCTTGCCTATGCCACCGACTTGCTCTGGTACCTTGGGACAGTCTCTTCTCCTTTCTAGGTCTCAGTTTCCCCATCCATATACTGGAGATCAAATTTGAGAGTCTCAAAATACCCTCCCAGATCTAGGAGTTTGACGAAAAGCTTTTCAAAACCTCCTTCAACCCCCAAGGTGTTGGCTTTGGGTCTTGGTCTGGAGAGCCCAGCTCACCTCTCGGCACTCTGTCCTCACTGATGCTGCATGGGCTCTGTGCTTGCTCAGTTCTGCTATCAGGGACACAAAAAGAGATGGGGAACTCAGAGCTTTCCTCAGAAGCTCCAGGGTACTTAGGAAACCCAGTGCCCTCACAGCCAGGACTAGGTTGTGTCCCTGCTGCCTGTCACCTGAGAGAGGCACAGGCCACACTCACCTTGGGAAATCCGCTGCCCTTGCTGCCTATCCTCCCCGTCTGCCTCTGCTTCTGCCTTGCTGTGCCCCCTGGGCAGCCCCCTCCCCCAACTGAGTTCCCCCCAAACAGCCCTGGTAGGAAGGCCCCCTGGGGCCACTGTGAGCTCTGTCTATACAGGGTCTTTCTCTGCCCTGCCTGCCTGAGGAGGAGGTCTCATTCCACACACCCTGGGGCTTATTCAGGTGGAAACATCAGCTGGGCGCCTCAGCCCAGCTCTTGGGGAAGCCGACAGAAAGGCCTCTTCCCAGGGCTTAACACTCCCAGGGGGGCCATTTCCAAAGCCCTGCCCACGTGCCCACACTGTCTCTGCTCTCCTCTGCTGGATGGCTAATCCTTTGTGAGCCCCTGCAGGGCAGGTTCTGGAGCTTAATGGATTGAGGAAGGAGTCCAGCTTCTTAGCAGCAGGGCAGGGAGCAGGAGCTGCTTGTTCGCTTGGGTGGCCTGTAGCAGTGTCTACATGTGGGGATACTTTGGTGTGATGGTACCAGAAAGCCAGATAGAGCACTGGAGATGATGGGGCAATGACCAAACCCCCCCTACCTGCACTGCCCCTTACAGAGCTGGGGAAACTGAGGCCAGGGAGAAGAGACCTGCCTAAGTCGCCTCAGTGCTCAGTAACAAAGACAGGACTAAAGCACTTTCTACTGCCCTGAGCTAGCTTTAGCCCTCACCTCTGGCTGTTTCTTGTCTCCACTTTTCCCTGTCCCTGGGGAGCAGTGTTGCCCCATTCCTGCCAAGGCCTTCACAGCCCCTAGCATTGCCCCGAGCATAGTTGTGCCCAAGGTCCGGCTGCCAGCTCACCTGGTGTCTGCTGTGAGCACCACCCCCTCAGCTGCCCACTACTCTGCTGGGTCCCAGGCCAATTACAGGAGGAGGTGGACAGTCACTGAACAAGGTGAAGAGGGGAAAGGGCTATCCTAGGGACCAGGCCTTGCAGGCTGGACCCTGAGGAGAGGCTAGGGCACTGTTTTTTCCTGTCACCACGCAGAGGCCTGGGTAGAGGCAGAGAAGGGGGCACCAGGGCTGAAGGAGCCACTGGGGAGGGGCTGGCAAAGTGCTCTGAGCAGAGACATTTGGCTCAGATTCCTGGGTGCCCATGACTTACAGGACAGAGTGTGGTATGTGGAGATCAGAGATCGCTGACTGGGGTCTAGAGGTAGATTGGACCTGTCAGAGCAATCAGTGAAGGGCAAGCAGAACCCCATTTACAAAGTGCCTGCCGAGTGCTGCACTGCGTGGGAGCTACTTATGTACCACTTTGCTGGGTACTCATAAAATGAGCTGAATGAACTGAGTCAGAGATTTGCTCATTCATTGATCCAAGAAATATTCATTCAGCTCCTACTATGTGTTAAGCACCGTTTTGGGTGCTAGGTATTGAACAAAAGAGACATCATTTCCTTTTTGTAGATGAAGAATCAATACATCAGAGCGGTTAGGCGCCAGGCAAAGGGGACACAGCTAGAAAGGGCAGAACCAGGAGACACAGCCAGGGCTATAGTGTCCTGGGCCTGGCTTCTTTGCATCTCTACTCTGGTTGGATAGAAAGGCAGGAAGGTGGAGCTGAAAGAACTCCAGATTGCCTTGCTGTGTGAGTGAAGCTGTGCCTGCTTACCCTCTCTGGACCTAAATTTTCTCAGTTGACTTTGAGGCTCTTGGCCAAGCAGCCTGGAATTGCTCCTGGAGGCAAAAACAGAATTGAAATTTTACAGCTACTGATTTTTCAGCAATTTCTATTCATCAGAACCTGAAGTGTCTACGGGAGCCATGGAAGATTGCTGAGCAGGGGAGGGACACACCAGAGAGCATCCCTGAACTCTACTTGCCCCAGGCCCCTCCTAGTTCCCCAGAACCACTGGTCTGAGGGTTATCAGAGGAAGCAGCTGAAGCTTTGTACAAACAGTCTGGGCAGGCAGGGACACAGGGACACATGGTTTCTGCATAAGGGGGCTGGGCGGGGCAGGGATGGATCGGGTGGATAGAGTGAAGACTGAGCTACAGGGAGAGGCAGGGAGAAGGTCTTGGGGGACAGCCACCCCTTTCTGATACTCACAGCCCCTCCATCCCAGGGGCAGCCCCCTCCTCAGATCAGAACTGATTACTAGCACCCGCTTTCCCAGCCCCAGATCCAGTAACTCTGAAGCAGGAGCGCTGGCCCAGCCCTTCAGGTGCTCCCAGAGGGGACCAGGGAGGCTTCCTCCACGAAGTCTTCCAGGCTGAGTTCGGCCTGTCTGGACTGCACTAGTACATGTTACCAGGACACCCCGTTAGCAAACAAAAGCACAGGATGGTCAGTCGTCAGTGCTTAGAGAGGAGCACGGTGGGTGATGAGGGAGCCCTCTGGCCTTGGAGGAGGAGTAAAGTCTGGAGGGGGGAGGGGCAGAGAGAGGCAGGGAGGGGAGGGATCTAACCTGGGGGAAGTGGGGAGCTTGTGGGGGGATGACACTGTTCTTAGCTTCCTTTCCATCTCAGGCCCTGTCTCCTTCCTGGGACACAGTGCCCACCTCCTTTCCTGCCTCTGCTAGTACACTTTAAAATGTTTATTTCATCAAAAAATAACATATTTGTTACTTCACAATAATATATGTGGCTTGGTAGAATGGTTTAGGCCATGGACTCCAGAATCTGACTGCTTGGGTTAGAGTCTGAGACCAGCTGTGTGATCTCCACCAAATAACTCGTGTCTCAGTTTCCTCATCTGTAAAGTGGGGAGCCACCTCATAAGGTTGTCATGAAGATTAAATGAGCTAATCTATGTAAAGTGCTTATTAAAGGACCTGGCATAGTAAGCCCTGTATAAGTACTAATTATTAGAAATGTAAATTTTAAAGTTTAGTATTAATATAATAAATATTATTAATGAACCTATCGTTCAACCCAGGAGCAAGAACCTTTTAAAAAATTTCTGTCCAGCTAGTGCTGTGTCCCTACTCCCCTAACATCCCTTAGATGTACCCACCATCCTAAATTTTTGTGTTTATTGTTCTTTTACTTAAAAAAAAAAGTTCTGTAGGTATGCATGTCTGTATGCCTAATCAGTAAATTGTTTGCCTTGCTTTTGAGCTTTATAAAAATAGGAACTTATTGTAGCTGGTCTTCTGGGCTGTTCCTGCAATCTTAAGTTTCTGAGAGATTCCATCCAGGCTTTGTCTACGGCAATAGTTCATTGTTGTGGGGAACTAGCCACCCTTGATTACTTCCTGGCCATTCTTTCCCCTCCTGCCCACAGGGAGAGCTTTGAGGGGCATAAATCCAGCCACATTTCCTCTGCCTTGTGGCCTTGTGGCCTCGTGGCCTTGAGGCCTTGCCTCCTACAGCAAACAAGCTCACTCTTCCCTTAGGCCTCCAGCCCTGCTTCCCAGCTCTGGCCCCCCCAGATCCAGGGCCATATCTTATGAAACTTCCCCTTCTCCCATCTGTGTTGCTCTGGAAGAAGCAGCTGGCCAGGAAGCACTGGCCTAGACTTGAGTCCTTGCTTTGCTTCTGATGGGCTATGTGACCTCTCTGGTTTTCAGTCTCCCCATCTGTAAGGACAGCTGGTGAAGTAGTCCTTCCTCTGTAATGCCTGCTGTGTCCCAGTCCTTCCTTGGTCTGGAAGTGGTGCTTTGCCAAGGTGGGGCAGTGTGTGTGTGTTAGGGTGCAGTCCTGCCATTCCCTCTCACCTGGGGCTGAGGGCCTTTTCCACCAGGAGGCTTCTATAATGCTCCTGGGGCTTTGCTCCCTCTGCGCCTTGAGTTTGTGTGTAATAACCACTTCAGCACCAAAATAAGCCCATTGAAATTTTGAGTCAAAATCTTACAGTGGATTACAGTATGAAACTTGGGCTGTAACCCCACCTGGGGTACTAAGTCCCAGTTCCAGCTCAGAGAGCAATTTCCTGTGCTGCCTTGAATGCTTCAGTTTTTCCTTCTGCAAACTGAGGCTGATTGCTCGTGCTGATTGTGTGCAAGGAGTAGCTGGGTCTGTATATTTCCCATGTAGCTCCTCAGGTCAGGCCTTGCCAGAGAAAGCCTGCTCTGGAGGAAGGAGGGCAAAGTCTGCAGTGAAGTTAAAACCTTATAAAGAAATGAGTTATCCATGTACAAATCAAAGCACCTTCTTCCCCTTTGAGGAAAACAAAGTGTCACATTGTTCTCCTGTAGCCTGGCTCCCAGCCAGTTTTTCTCTGCACCCTGCCAGCCCTACCCCCTGCCCCCTGAGCAGGTGCTCCTTCAGGGCTATCGCCTTCTCCTACAGGAGTACTCTTTTCTGTTTTTATGATTTTGATGTGGATACTTCCGGATGTTAAAAAATACTTTTATATACACAAATAGTTTGTTTTTTAAATTTAAAAAAAAAAAATACATTTTGCAGCATGTTTTTCTACTAAAAATCTATGTATTTCATTAGTTTTATTGAGAAATAATTTACGAATAATAAAACTCACCAATTTTATGCGTACAATGCGAAGAATTTTAACCGATATGTGCAACAGTGTAACTACCAACATGACCTATAAAGAGCATTTGTGGGCTTCCTAAATGTCTGGAGGGGCGGGGTCTGCCACGGGGAGGGGGCCATGGAGGCAGGTGAGAAAGGAGCCAGGGCAGGCTTTGAGGTAGCTGTGCAGCTTCTGCTCCAGCGGGGAGATGAGGAATTCTTTCCCAGTTCCAGAATTTCTGTGCAGCAGAATATTCACTTCGAAACTGAGATTGACTTAAAAGTTTAGTAACATAGACTGATTAGCCATTCAGAGCCTCTCAGCCATGTCCTCATCCTGACCCTGACCCAACCCTGGCTGCAGCCCTGGAAGAGCTGGGTCGCCATAGGGAGGGGTGTGTGAGAGTGGCCGACGGCTTCAGACAGGCAGCACCTCTAAGAGCCATAGCTGAGTGAGGGCTGGGGCTGGGGACTTCGTCTGTATCAAGGGGTCCTGTGTCTTGTGGTAGATGGACTGGTCTTGTCCCTGCAGGAAGGACAGCACCTGACACAAGGCGAGGAGGAAATCTCTGCTAGGGCTAGGGGTCGCTCTGGTGTTGCCCAGAGTACCGTCCGCCTCCAATCCACCACATCAAGGGAGATCTGGATCAAATATACGGAAACAACATATGTTAGCGGGAGCTGGCGCCGGCCTTCACCCTGCGCATGCTTGGTGCCACCCTGAGCCTGGGGCTGCTTCAGGAGCTGGGAATAGGAAGAGGAAACGGTTGCTCGGCATCTCCACCGGGGGGCAGCAGACACAGGCGGACGGAGAGCCTCTTGGTTCTGTGCCCTGAGCTTCGCTGCCCACCATCAAACCGGCTGAGGCTGTCGGTCTCTGTTTTCCAAGAGCCCACCTACTTAAAAGATGGGTGGACAGACTTGACCCCGAAATATCCGATACTTGCCGGGGTGACGTGGAAAAAGCATAACACTAGCTATTGCTATATTTTAAGTTTTATTTTAATTGTACAAGTAGTGTGCCAATATATTTTTCTTAAAAAGTGAAATACAGAGTATGGTCATAGTGGCTCACACCTGTAAGCCTAGCATTTGGGGAGGCTAAGGCGGGAGGATCGCTTGAGCCCAGGAGTTTGAGACCAGTCCGGGCGACATAAAGAGTCCTAATCTCTACCAAAAATAAGATAAATTAGCCGGGTATAGTGGTGCAAACTGGTAGTCCCAGCTACTTGGAAGGCTGAAGCAGGAGGATCACTTGAGCCCAGGAGTCTGAGGCTGCAGTGAGCTATGATGATGGCTCTGCTCTCCAGCCTGGGCAACATAGTGAGATAGTGAGACCCTGTCTCAAAAACAAACAAACAGAAAAGTAAAATGGAAACTGAAGATAGTGTACCATTTAACTATTCCCCACACCCTATCATCCCCTATCCTTTTCCTCTTTTCCCTCTTTTTATGATTTTATTTAATTCAGACATTAATAAATACTTTTATATTCAAAAATTTAAAAACTCACATACATTCTACAACTTGCTTTTTTCCATATATATATATATATATATATATATATATTTAATCAGCTTTACTGAGAAATAATTTACATATAAAATTTATCAATTTTATGTGTAAAATTTGATGACTTTTAATAAATGTGTACAATAGTGTAGTCATCAACCAACATGACTATATGTAGCACTTCTAATATTTACAAAAACTTTCCCTCCTAACTCTTTTCAGTCAATTTATAACCTTTATGCCTGGGTCCTTGCAATCTCTCATCTGCTTGCAGTTGCCATACTTTTTCTTTTTCTAGAATTTCACATAGATGGAATCACAGTGTATGAAGTTTTTTTGAGTCTGGCTTCTTTTCCTTATCTTCTGTAATGTTTTTGATATTCATGCATGTAGTTGTGTGAGTGAGTGTTCCTTTTCATTACTAAGTAATAGTCTATGGTATGCATAGCCCATGGATTTGCTTATCTATTCATCAGTGGTGGACATTTCAGGGTGTTGTCAGCTTTTGGCTATGAATAAAGGTGCTACGAACATTTTGAGACAAGTCTTTGTGTGAATGTATGCTTTTGCTTTTCTTGGAAAATATTTAGAGGCAGGATTATTGCATTGTATTATGTAAGTGAAGTGTATTTTTAAGTATTTCAAGTGCCAAAGCATTTTCTAGAGAGGCTGCTTTGCTTCACATTACTACCAGCAATGTGTGAGAGTGTTAGCTGTTCCACACACACCCTTGCCAAGACTTGTGTTGTCAGGTTTAAAAAAAAATTAATTATTATTATTATCATTTTTATAGAGGTTTGGCCTTAAACTCCTGACCTCAATTGATCCTCCTATATCAGTATCTTGAGTAACTAGGACTACAGGTCCTAGTACCACTGTACCTGGCTACCTGGCTTGTGAGATTTTTACTTTTAACCATTCTAGTGGGTTTGTAGTGATATCTAATGGTGAAATTTATATCTCTCTAATTGCTAATGATGTTGAATATTTTAAAATGTGCTTTTTTTTTTAATGTTTTCTTTGGTTATGTGCCTATTCAAATCTTGTTCATTCTTTCAAAATGAAATCTTTCAACTTGAAAGATCCTTTCAAAATCTTGTTCATTCTTTCAAAAACAAGATTGTTTGTTCCCTTGTTATTCAGATGTAGGAGTTCTTTATATAGTCTAAGTGTGAGTCTTTTATAAGATATATATTTTAGAAATAGTTTTCTCTCATTTAGTAGCTGGCTTTTTCATCTAATTTAACTGTCTCTTTAACTGTTATTTTGAAATAATTTTAGACTTACAGAACAATTGCAAAGACAATGCAGAGTGTTCCTTTAATAGTCACATCTTATATAACCATTGTACTATTATCAAAACTAAAAAATGAACATAAGTACAGTGCTCTAACTAAACTACAGGTTTTATTCAGATTCCACTAATGGCCTTTTCCTGATCCAGGATCCAATCTTTCTCTTGGGTCTCCCCTAATCTGTGACAGTCAAGTGTCTCTCAATTTGGGTTTATCAGATGTTTCTCATTATTTGATTGAGGTTGTGGATTTGGGGGAAGAATACCACACACCCTTCTCCTTACATGGTTTCATGGGGCACATCCTATCAACATGATTTATTACAGTGATGGTAACCTTGTTCACTGGAGGTGTGCTGGGTTTCTCCACTGAAAAAGTACTGTTTTTTCCCCTTTGCATTTAATGAAAGTTTGAGGAAGATACTTTGAGATGGTGTAAATACTCTGTTTTTCTTTGAACTTTTGCATTCATTGGGGGGGGGGGGGGTTTGCCTACAGCAATTATTACTATAGTTTTTTTTTTTTTTTTGAGATAGGCTCTTACTTTGTTGCCCAGGCTAGAGAGCAGTGGTGTCATCACAGTTCACTGCAACCTCAAACTCTTTGGCTCAGGCAGTCCTCCTGCCTTAGCTTCCCCAGTAGCTGCCACTATGCCTGGATAGTTTTTCTATTTTTAGGAGAGAGGGGATCTCACTCTTGCTCTTGAACACTTGAGCTCCAGGAATCCACCTGCCTTGGCCTCCCAGAGTGCTAGGATTACAGATGTGAGCCACTGCACCTGCCCTTACTGTGGTGTTTTAATGACAATTTTCTATGCTCCTCATCCCAGCTACCTTTATTCTCAGGAATCCTCTGCAAGAAGAGTTTTCCCTTCTCCATCATTTATTTATATCAATATGAGCTCAAAGATATTGACTTGGCTTTTTGGATTATAATCCAACAGTACTGCTATTTACTTGGTTGCTCAAATGGCCACTTCTTCTAGGTTTGTTCCCAGGTCTTTGACATGCCCCCAGCCTCTCTTCCTCTGCCATCACTTTTCTTTTTTCTTGAGCTTCTCTGTCTTTCTGGAACCATGAGACACTCTAAGCTTATCTTGAATTATTCCTGCACCAGCCCTGGAATCAACACTTCTTCAAGAGATCTTATCTCCTGTTCTTGGAGAATGGTATTTAGACACCAATATCTGGGGGCCAGTTGCTATGGAGGAATGGGGGTATCACTGGTTCTAGGCCCTTTTATTGGACAGAGCTAGGAAATGCATGGATATGTACTAATGTACTCATGTCTGTGCACATCTGTCTGTTCTATCAATCAACTATCTATCTATCCATCTATCTATCATATATCTACATCTATCCGTGAAAGGAGAATATTACTTTATACTAGTACTTGTGACTCCAGTCCAACTCTATGTATTCATTCTGAAAGATACCCTCTACTTATTTATAACTTTTTTTTTTTTTTGCTCTCATGAACTACAATATCTTTCTTTGGATCTTATTATCAACAATATATTTACTTATTTGTTCCACTCTACTATTAAACAATTTTCAGAATTGTTAACTCATACCCTTGTAAAAGACAAATTGGATAAATAGAGTGCATTATTTGGGTACAGTTCTTTTTATCTTTATTGTAACAGCATGAGACAATATACTCAGATCAGCTCTTTTCCTGTTCCATCCTTTACAGAGTGATTATGTTAAATATTTGTAATAACTCTACAAAAACATACAGGCAATCTTCCTGCCTCAGGTTCCCCAGTAGCTGGGACTACAGGTGCCCATCACCTGTAGTATGTTATTTGCTATTTATACCTTCTTTGGTGAAGGTCAATTCAGTTCTTTTATTCATTCAAAATATTGCATTCTTTTCTTGTTGTATATTCTAGATACAATGCCTTTATCAGATATTTAATTTGCAAACGTTTTCTCTCACTTCGTGCCTTGTCTTTTTATTCTTTTTTACAGAGAAGAAGGTTCCTTTGATTTTGTTAAAGTCTAATTTGTAAATTTTTTCTCACCTGGCTTGTGTTTATATTATCGTATCTAAAAAGTCTTTCCCAAAGCTAAGAACATACAGATTTTCCCCTCATTGCTTTATGAGGTAATTGCTTTATGTTTGAATTTAGGTCTGTGTGCTACTTTGAGTTAAGTTTGTAAAAGCTGTGAGGCATAGGTTGAGGTCAGTTTTATTTCTTCTGTATATGTAGGTTCAATTGTTCCTGCATATTTTGTCGAAAATACTATACTTTCTCCATGTAATTGACTCTGTACCCGGTGAGAATACACTTGTGGTGCATCTTACAATGGTATATGTGAAACTTAGTAAATGTGGAATGTAAATGTCTTAACACAATAACTGTGAAATTGCCAGGA
>CAUYPK010169503.1:0-25892 GCA_963574355.1 Loris lydekkerianus
TATATAATGTGAAATGCTTACATTGAATCTCATAAACTTGTCAGTTTTTGGTATTTTTTTTCAATCTATAAAACTCCAGCTTTTATTTCTTTTTTAAATGATGAAATTAAACTTGTCATTTTTTTGTGATGAGAACACTTACAATCTACTCTCAGCAATTTTCAAAATACATGTTTCCCTTTAAAAAAAGGGGTAAGTTTTGTTTTCTTCACATTATTTCCTAGTTACAAAATATCTGACTTTAGCTAGTGAATGCTGCATTTGTTAATTAATTTTAGGCAATTGTTTTCTTTCTTCTTTTTATAATTGACAAATAATAATTGTGGGGTACAATGTGGTGCTTTGATCTGTGTATACACTGTGGAAAGATTAAATAAAGATAATTAGCAGATCATTACTATTTAAGTAGAGGCTCCCAACTTTCTTTGGGGGAATCCCCTATTCCAGTTCTGGCAGAGCCCTTCCCACCCTCCCCCCCACCCCCCCATCGGAGTCTCACACACTCCCACAGTCACACATGCATACCCACACTCATGCACAGTCACACACACACCAATTAACCTCTTCCCAAGAGGGAGGCCCATGCCCAGGGAAGTCCTCTTGGTGGGTCTCCCAGGAGGAAGAAGCTGGGCCGTGGTGATCACAAGTCCCTGGGGAAAGGGCCTGGCTACTCCTCCCCACCCAGAGAGCTGCTGGTGAGAGGCGGAGCTGAGTGCCTGATCTGGGCCCAGGTGAGCTCCATGAGCCACCTGGAGGCTTTTTGCTTACTTGAGCCAACAGACTCCCTCCTTTCTTACCTTCGTGGGCCTGGAGTGCTTTGTCCCAGTGTCCTTCATACTTTTGTGACCTCTAGCCCGCTCTGGGCCTCATTTTCCCAGGTGCACAAGGAGCAGCTGAGGGACTCCTGCTCTGTTCTGACTCTGCAATGGGAGTGCCCCTTCCCTGGGGTGTCATGACCTCCCTGCCTGAGTATGGTGTGCAGGCAGGTGGGCCCAGGCACAGTATTGCCTGAACAGTTGAACAGCTTGGATTCTAATCTCTGCTCTGCCACTTCCTGGCTGAGACCTTGGGCAAGTTACTGAGCCAGTCTCTGCCTCAGCTTGCTCATCTGTAACATGGGGTAATGGTGGTTTCTTAGCTTATGGGTGGTTGTGAGAACACAAGGTTAGGAGGATCTGGAGTGTATCTCAACCAACTGCCCCACTGTGTGGCTGGGCTAATGGCTACCATACTGGGCAGAGTAGGTCTAGAATAGTCTGTCCTTCCCCTGCTCCCAGCACACTTTCTCCTCTTCCCTTATCTGCTGTCTTCTCAACTTTTTGCAGCTCTTACTTCTCCTCGGGTCACAGGTGTTCCCAGGCTCCTCTGTACTCCCTAGCCCCTGGCTCTGACCATGCCATCCAGGGGTCACTGGTGCAGATTACAAGACTGTGACTTTGGGAAGTGTGGAGACTCACCGTTGGGGCTTGGGCCTTGATTTTAAAGCGAGGCTGCAACAAAACTCATTTCTGACAAAAGAGCATATATAAAGAGCTTACAAAACTTGATCATTAAAAAAAAACCCTTAATACAAATTGGGCGAAAGATTTGAATGGATGCTTTACCTAAAAAATGACATTTGAATGGCACATCAGCATGTGAAGAGACATTTGGCATGGCTAGCCATTAGTGAAATGCACATTGAAACACAATGAGAGGCACACCTGTCACTACATATGATAATTAAAATTAAAAGGGAAAAAGCAGGGCTAATATTAAGCACTGACAAGAAGGCAGAGCAACTACAACTCTCTTACACTATTGGTAGGAATGCCAAAAGATGCAGTTACTTTGAAAAATAATTTGGCAATTTCCTATAAGGTTACACATACACTTACCATATATCCCAGGGCTCTCATTCCTAGGTATATACCTAAGAGGAATGGAAACTTAAGGTCACACAAAACTTACATGAGAATGTTTACAGCAGCTTAATTCACAACAGCCAAACTGCAGAAACCATGTCTTCCCACTAGTAAATGCCTAAACACCCGTACCGTGGAATACCACTCAGCAACAAGAAGGAACAAACAAGTGGTACACAAAACATGGGTTGATCCAGACTCAGAAGGGTAGGTACTGTACGTATGATTCCATTTATATGACATCTGGAAAAGACAACAGTTGACTCTGGAGGGTACGCTGTCTTCTGGGGGTGATGGAACTCTTCTGTATCCTGATGGTGGCAGTGGTTGTATAACTGTATCCAATCCTATGTAGAGTTATGTGTCCAAGAGACTGAGTCTCCTGTGGATAAATTATATTGCGATCAAAAATAAAATACATAAAGCTGGGTATGGTAGCTCATGCCTCTAATCCTAGCACTCTGGGAGGCCAAGGCAGGTGGATTGCCTGAGTTCACGGGTTCAAGACCAGCCTGAACAAGAGTGAGACCCCCCATCTCTAAAAATAGCTGGGCGTTGTGGCAGGGGCTTGTAGTCCTAGCTACTTGGGAGTCTGAGGCAAGAGCATAGCTTGAGCCCAAGAGTTTGAGGTTGCTGACACCATGGCATTCTATTGAGGGCGACAAAGTGAGACTCTGTCTCAAAAATAAATAAATAGGGCAGCACCTGGGGCTCAAAGAGTAGGCGCTGGCCCCATATGCCATAGATGACAGGTTCAAACCCAGCCCTGGCCATAAACTGCAAAATAAATAAATAAATAAAAAATAAATTTGTCCTTAAAAAAAAAAAAAAGCACACCAAGCCGAGAGCCCAGCCCAGTTACTATTTTTAATGTCTCATGAGTTTTGGACATTCACCACATGGTAAGTACTTTATACACATTTTTGTATCTTTACAACAACCCTGCAAGGTAGTATTATCCTCAGTTTACAGGTGAAAAACAGATTTGGAGTGTTCACAAACTTGTCCAAGTTCATCCATCTTATAAGTGGTAGAGTCAGCAACCCATACAGTGCCTACCCTTCTGAGTCCATTCAAAGCCTGGAGGCCCAGGGTCTATTGCCCTCAGTGTCCTTGATTAACTTGTTGAATTATGTGGCAGATGGAGCTCTATGTGAGGTGCCGGGAATTCAGCCATGAGTAAGAAGGGCCTGTCCTTGCAGAGCTTGCAGTCTATGCCAGGGGTGAGGGGGTTGACTTCAGGAAACATATCAGAGAGTTACTAATTTGATAATCTGTGTCAGTTTGGTTGTCTGGGAAGCAGATGCCAAGAAAGAGGTAGGTGTGCAAGATGTCCATTAAAGGCAACACCTGTGCAAGATACGGGGTGTGGGAAGGGGAGGGTGGGGCCCTTTGGGTACCTTTGGGTACCTGAGTACCTTTGGGCTGTAATGCAGGGCTGGTACCTGCAGAAGGAGAAGGGGAAGGAACCCTGAGAAAGTCCCCCCAGACACAAGGGGAGCTCTAGCAAAGTCCGAGATAGGGCAGAAAAACGTCTAGGCCCTGTTCTCTGGCATGCTCGTGGCAGGTGGCTCCAGAAGGCAGAGTCCAGTGGCACACCACTGGGGCCACCATGGTGTGGCAGTGTGCTGCCATGAAGATGACGCACAGGCTGATACAACACATGCGTCAGGACTCTGACCAAGTGCCTGGGGTCAGGGCGTCTTCTTGGGGAGCTGGTGAAAGGCTGAGTGTCAGAGGGCCAGGCTTATGTAGAAGCCCTGAGGCCCTGAAGCCCAGACCAGTTCTGAGGGATTGGACAGGGACAGCAGCATGGGAGGCCATGGTGGGCAGGAGTCATGGTCTGAGGTGGGGCTGTGAAGGTAGGTCCCTAGATGCATTGGTTTGGTTTGAGCTGTTCTGCACATTGGAGTAGCCAGGACTTTCTTCCTGAAAGGCTGATCATGCCTAGTCTCAACCCTTAAAAACTCAGTTGGCAACTTTGTGCTCTGATGAGAACTGCAACTGCATATCTTGTGGGATTCTGGGACCTGCATATGTTGTAGGATGTGGTTAGGTGATATCATTCACAACTGTTCACTTGGCTACACCTTGGCTCCCCAAACTGTGGGAAGCAGTAAAGGGGTCCCTTGAGGAAACTAAAACTCCTTATAATTAGGAGAAGAGTTGGGCATCATGGAAAACTCAGGAAGGAGATTTGTGGGAGGTGGGCATCCTTGTCAACTATGGCTGGAGGGCTGAGCTGAGCCTTCACACTTGCCCCCCTGGCCTGGCCTCTGTGAGGATGGGGACCTCATTTTCTTCACTGGGGAGAGGACCAGCAGGCAGAGAGGGACCCTGTCCTTTCCTGCTGCAGAAATGGAGGTGTGGCAAGGAAGGTCAAACCTCCATAGACCATTAGAGGTCAAGGGCAGGTCAGTGATGATGGTGGGTGGAGATCTGAGAGTACATGCTCTAGGACTCAGAGGATCACAGAAAAAGGGAGGGTTGAGGTTTTGTCAGTTAATAGCAAGGCACACTCCACTCTCAACCTCCCTGTGATGAGGAGATTGTCCTGCTTATGTAAGTGGTAGGGATGCAGTGGGGTTGGGGGATCTGCCTGTGGTGCCTGGACAAAGCAGGGCAGGGTTGGGAGCAGTATTTTCAGATTCTGAGTTCAATGTGCTCCTCAACTCTTGAGTGAGGACACAGGGTGCAGGTAGTTTATTTGGGAGGTGACCCCGTCC
Organism: Loris lydekkerianus; assembly: GCA_963574355.1. Taxonomy (NCBI): domain Eukaryota; kingdom Metazoa; phylum Chordata; class Mammalia; order Primates; family Lorisidae; genus Loris; species Loris lydekkerianus. Next base: position 4,631 of record CAUYPK010169503.1, read on the forward strand.
CTGGGGATACCATGAAGACATAGAGCTGAGCCAGGCCAGTGAGGAAGCCAATAGAAGGTGTGACATGGAAAGTATAATATGAGGGTGTATGAGTTTCCTTTTGCTGCTATAACAAATCACAAACCAGGTGGCTGAAAACAAGGAAAGTTTATTTTTTCACAGTTCTAGAGCCAAGAAGCCCAAGGAACTAGGACACTTGGCTACTCCCTCCTGTCCAGCAGTGTGCTGGGGGAGACCCCCATTCAGCCCCTTGCCCTGAGGTATCCCATGGCCACTTTCTTCCCATCATAGCCTCTACCCTCCCCCTAGCCTGGACACCATTACCCTCACAAGGTACAGCCAGGGTCTCCTGTCTACTCTGGCTCCCTCCAACCTATCTCCTCCCTGTACCCAGAGGGGTCTTTCCACATGTAAATGTGACCTGGCAACTCTCTTTGTACAAACCCTCTAAGGTTCTGTGTCCCCAGGACAGAATCTGCCCTCCACAACCTGGTTTCCAACAGTCTGCACAGTCTTCCAACTTTGCATTCAGTAGCGTCACCTTGCCCCCTTGGAATCAGCCATGGTGAGGGTATCTGCTTCACAGATATGGGTGGATGTTACACGTCAGACTTTTTCTTTTCCCATTTATCAGCTCACTATACTGTTCTTGCCCCTCCCTGGCATTCTGGCCTGCTCTGCGAATGGGCTGATGTGCTCCTGGTCAGATGATGCCCCAGAAGGCTTGTGTGGGGACTCTTTCAGGTGACCTGTGGGTGTGGCTGAGGGGACATGGGCAGAGCACCAGGATTGTCAGCCACAGGTGCACGTGAGGGTCTATCTTCTGGCTTCCCAGTGGAAGAGGTAGCCGGACCCCTCCTGAGGCCTGTTCCACCCATGGAAGGGAGCAGTGGACTGGCTTGGTAGAGTCCCAGGCCACACTGACATGTGTGGCCAAGGGGCACAGGATATTATCATAAGAGAGCCTGTGTGATTTATAGCAGTAGCAGCCTGGGTCGGCCCAGCCCGTGGACAGCGGGAAGATGGAGGAGTCCTGGCAGGATGCTAACAGGATGAGGGATATGCATTTCATTGAGACAGTGTGTTGGAGTCCACGTAGCTGAGATTAAATAGCCTGTCCCCTGAATGCAGAAAGCCAGAGATAAATCAGGCTTTACTGCTGGCAGGGTGGCAGGGAGTTAATTAGGAAAGAGAGAAAAATACATTCCAACTCACAAAGAAGCCAAGTGGGCAAGCAAGGGATAGTTCTGTCCCTCTAGGGGTTGCTCCTAGCAAATGGCTGCCGTTCCCCTCCCACCAAAGGGCACACAGGAGGGGAAGGATATCACCAGGGCCCAGTGGGGAAGGATGGGACTGGGAACTGTCTGGTGGAGCTGAGCCAGGCCTGCTCCCCAGCTGGTCTTGGCCAGTGCCTGGCCAGTGGGGTTACTTGGGTCCTGAACTTCCAGGCTGGGGATAAGTCTTTGAGGTTGTCCTAATACTCACTGGTAGACTTTCACTCCGAATCTCCCAGATTACCTCTTGCCACTCCCCACCCACCCAGGCTCCAGCACCCTCATTCTTCGGTGTTTTTCTGCCTCTGTGTCTTTGCCAATCAGGGGCCACCACCTGGAACACGCCCTTCACCCTCTCCTGTCTGATGGCTGCCCATCGTTCAAAGTCTGGCTCTGTTTCCATCTCTTAGTTAATTCATGCATTCACTCCACAGTCACCTACAGAGCTCCTATTTTCTGCTGGGCCCTGCAGCAGGAATTAAACCCAACAAGGCAGCTCCTGTGCATGCCTGGCAGTTTTAAGGTGATAGGCTGGGAAATTCGGGGCTGTTTTATGGTGGGGGTGGGAGAAATGGCAATTCAGAGACACTCCTAGGAGGAAATCCCACCTGGTTGATGTGTGTGATAGGTTACATTACAGTTATGCTGTGTAGCAAATACTCTCAACTCCCAGTTGTTCAGGACAACAAAGCTTCATTCCTTGGTCACACAAGTTGGCTGTGGGTGCCTGAGGCTCTCCAGGGAAGTTGTCCTTGAATCTTTGACACCTTCTCTCAGCAAGTGCTGGTCTGTGAAGTGGGAGACAGCATCGGAGGGTCTAACATGGTCAATTCCTTGCTCAGTCTGGGGGGTGACATGGTCCCTTGGCCACAGCTGGCCATAAGGCACAGCCCAACTTCAAGAGGGCAGGAAGAATAAACCACCTGTGTGTTCAGGAGATGGAACCTGGGGCAGGTGTTCCAGGCAGCCTCCACTACAACCAAGTTTTGAAGGTGTAGGAAGTAGCCAGACACAGGAGGGTAACAGCCCATGCAAAGGCAGGGAAGAGGCCGGGCAGAGCCCACCCTAGGTGGAGCATGAGAGTGTGTGTGCACCTGTGTGTGACTTGAGTGTGTTTGCACATGCACAGGTTTGCACACATGCAGGTGTGTCTGTGTGAATGTGTATGTGCATGTATGTGGCTGTGTGACTATGTGCTGCACACATGTATATGTGTCTGTGTGTACATGTGTATCTGTGCGTGTACACGTGTGCATGCACGCATGTATGTAGGGATAAGGTGAAAAAGCCAGTGCAGGAAGCAGAGACCAGACTGTGCAGACTGTTGGAAGCCAGGATATGGAGGGCAGATGCTGTCTTGAGGCTGGAGGGTTTGTGTCAGAGAGTGACCAGGTCACATTGCATGTGGAAAGACCCTTCTGGGTACAGGAGGAGAGTGGGTTGGAGGGAGCTGGAGTGGACAAGAGGCCCTGGCTGTACCCCATGGGAGGTGATGGTGGCCAGGCTAGTAGTGGAGGGTGGAGGCAATGATGGGAAGAAAGTGGCCACGGGATACCTCAGGGCAGGAGGCCAGACGAGGCCCTCCCCCAGCAGCCCCCGCTCTGCCATCTCCTGAGCTGGGCAGCTGCCCCACCAGGCATGAGATCCCCTGAGTCCTCCACTGACTTCCATGCCTATTGGTTCTGCTTCTCCTCTGAGCCTATGATTTCCTGGAAGGCAGAGAGGGTGTCTGGAAATTGCTTATAGCCCTCAGGGATATAAAGGAAGCTATAATCAATACTGGTACTCAAAAAGGAAAAATGCTAAAAGGGAGGGAGCTGCCTGTTATTGATCCCTGCAGGGGCAGGTACACAGGGGTAGGTACTTGCTGCTCGGTCACCAGCCCATTTGGTGGAGGCCCAACCCCGCCAGAAATGAATCAGGGTCCACAGCACTTCTGAGGAGGTCAGAGATGCTGCCTCAGGCTACACTTTGGACAAGTCCCAGCTTCTCCCAGCCTCACCCTCCTTCCCTCCCTGACCAATCCCCACATTCTGCTGCCCCACAGCAGCCCAAGAAAGCACCCTCTGCCCCAAGGGCGCCAAAGAGGCCAGAGGTCAGGGAGCCTGGGCTGGTTGCCCCAACCCTTGTGGGAGGCACCCCGGGTCCCAGCAGGTGAGACCTTGCGTGTGGGTGGGAGTTGGGAGCAAGGACACCAGAACCTCCTTCTGGGACCAGCAGTAAAACACCTGAGGCCCAGATGGGGGTGTGGAAGTTTCCAGATGCCCTATGGGGGGAAATATGGGACTTACAAAAAATTCTTTATGGTTCCCAGAGGTAACTGTGGAATCTACATTTCCATACTTTCCTGTGCATGCACAGGCCTGCACAGTTATGCACATGTGCTTCCTGCATGGATCACTCACACTGTCTTACACTTTGCTTCTCCCTTGGGCCTCTCATGGGGCTGCCCTCCTCTTTTCCACAAGCCCAGAATTCCATGGGCCTCTTACGCGTGTGCTCTGTGACCTATTGATGGTTGTTTGTTCTTTTTCTCTGACTTTGCACAGTTGTGCCCCCTGGGGGAGTATTTCTAAAGTGCAGAGTCTTAGAGTCAACTCCCTGGGTCCTAAGATGATTTCTCTGTGCCTCAGTTTGCTGATCTGTGATATGGGATTCCCCCATCCCTCCTGTACAGGATTAAATGAGAGTGTTTGCCAGATGTGGGATGTCTTCTCCGATTGTGGTGTCCTGCCTGAGTGTGGGTGGCTCGGAGCCTGGGCTTAGGACCCCCAGACTACCCCCAAGCCTGGCCAACCAGAGGACAATGCCCAGCTCTGGAAAACAACCAGCCCTTCCCTAGCTGTCAAGCGTGAGGATTAGACGCAGAATAATGCAGTCCCCGATCAAACCTGCAGCTGTAACTCAGGCCCCAGACGCTGCCAGCACCATAAATTTGGGCGGAAAGTGCAGCTCTAGCAGTTTGCGAACGAGAGCAGGGGAGGCCGAGTGAATTACAGCCATGGAGGCAGCGGAGGCCCCTGCCCAGCATTGTTAGCTAGAGCCAGGGATTGATTGCTCACTGGCTTTAATGAAATGGAATTTTAATTTATATCCAAGACCAAGGTGGGGGGCAAGGGTGTGTCTGAGCAGAGGTGGGCTCAGCCCCAGGATGGGGGTTACTTCCTCAAGGGAGCCTGTAGCTAGTCCTAAGGAGGGAATGATAGGCACCTGGGTGGCATCTGCACCTCAAAGTTTCCAAGGCCTGCCAGCCATGGGCAATGGGCAAGTTGCACCCCTCATCTGGTCACTCCTGCCATGCTGGGGGGGCGCAGTGTCCCCATCCCTTCCCTCTGTGGGAACTGGAAGCGCTGTCAGGTTTGGGGGAAGATGCTGGGGGAGGTGAAGGGTAACACTTCTTGGGGCTTGTTGGGAATCCCAACTCCTTCACCTCTCTAAAGTTCCTCAAAGGTTGTATTAAAACCCACTGCTCCTAATTGTGGTATTTTCAGGTGATTCAGGGCTTGCTGAGCCTTGAGCACTACTCTTGGGGCATCTGTGTGGCCCTCATCTGTCTGTGTGGACCTGTCCAGGGGTGGGGGTGGAGGGTAATGCCTCAGGGACAAGTGGGCCTGGTTTCAAATACCAGTGGCACATTTTCTTGGCATTGGGAGCCCCTTCCTCACTCTGTACCTCAGTTTCCTCTTTCGTAAGTTGGGGATATGAGACTGCCTACACTCCAAGCACCTCACCGAGGATGTGAGTTGTGACATCTGTCCCCAGAGAGACAAAGTTAGCAATAGCCTGAGTTCCACAGAGGAACTTTCCCAGATACCTCAGGCAGTGAGCTGGAGGTGGCTGGGGTGGGTCAGGCTGGCAGTACCATAGCCCCAAGGCCCAGGGAGAACAGTTGTCTTGTAGGGCCAGTGAGGAGGGGGTCTTCCAGAGGGGCTGGGAGGTACCCTGAGATCAGAGGTCACCACCACCTCACTTACCCAGGGTTGTACCTGCCTGAGGCAGAGGCTGCTGAATGGAGGGGAAGGCGGTGTCAAGGAGGGAAAGAGGGTGCAGCCCCCCTCAACCTTGGGAGCCTAGGGCTTGGCTTGATTTCTGCCTCTCCCACTGTGGTGGCCTTATCAGGACACCTGGACATTTCTTCAGGCCCTGCCAGGGGCTTCCTGTGTGCCTCTGAACTCACTGTCTCAGTTGTAGGGCATAGGTCCCCAATAGGACAGCAGAGTGGGCCTGGCTCCTAAGGGCCTCTGGATCCCTCCCAATCTCATGTGCCACCATAAGCACCCGGAGGCCTGAGGTCTAAGTGCAGGCCATGCCTCTGGGGTCCCTAGGACAGTCCTGCTCTCAATACCCTCTGTGTGCTCTGTACCAGGGCTGGGAGAGACCCTGGAAGGCAGTGCTGGCTCCGTCAGAAGGTTAGGACAGTTTGATTAGGCTGTGGCTGATGAGAGAGGCATAAATCCATCAGCTTCAGGTAGAAACTTTTCTGCTGACGGGATCTGTCAGGTGGAAGCCATTGCTTTAGAGGCAGAGCGACCTGAAAAGAGAATCTCAGACTGTCTGTGCTGGCGGTTGTTTCAGAAAACATTAGTAATCTTCAGTTCCCACCCTTTGATTCTATAAGTGGAGAAACTTAGGTCAGGAAAGGACAGGTACTTGCCTGAGGTCACACAGCCAGTGAGTGGGAGAGTTGGGACCAGCAGAGAGGCATGGGTGCAGTGAGGTGTCCTGGAGGAAAGGATGGGAAAGAGGTTGCTCTAGGCCATTGGAGAGAAATGGGGTGGGTGCCCTGCTGTCACTCTCTTTTCCAGACTTTCAATTCTACCTCATAATTTTTAGTGAACAGGTGCTCCCATTGTATATAGAAAAAGGTGCCGGGTCCTCTGGCTGGCCATGCCAGCAGCAGGCATGTGGCCACAGCAGGCAGGTAGGTTTTGGCCCACTCAGACCCCTGGCTACGTGCAAGGTCTTTGACTGGCACGGTGTGCCATCTCAACTCTGCCTTTATCTTTCTTTAAGTCAAATCACTTTGTTTTCCCAATATAAACTAAATGATTATAAAAGGAAACTTTATAGTTATGATTTATGGGCCACCAGCATTGCTTGGCAAAAATAGATGGTAATACAAAAATAAATATGTCTCCAATACACTTTATATTATTATATTATATATATATGGCATGTAATATATGGATATATGGTTATATATTATTTATCTATATTACATATACATATTATGTATGATGTTATTTTAAAAAGTGTGTGCACCCCCTAAACCTTGCACCTTGTATGCTGGGAAACATGCTTTAGCCCCAACCTACGATTGAGTTCTTTTGGCTGAGGTCTTGTAGCTGCAGTAGGCAGTTGTTAAAATGTGCATCCCTCAAGTGGAAGCAAACCCACTTGTGAGACTGACTGATCATGGGGGCTCTCCTGGGGTTCTGTGAAGCTGGGCCTTCATGGGGACCAAGACCCAGGACCAGGGGTGGGCCAGGCAGCAGGTGGCAGGGATGGTCGAGCAGGCATCGGGCTGGATGCCTGGAGTGCATTGTCCCCCAGCCCATGAGGGGGCCCTGATGTCCCATCCCCATGCCTCACTGCTGTATCTGTTCATGAAACAATCCCAATACACAGAACTCCACAGAGCAGCCGAATGAACCTGGGACCCCTAACAGTATCCCAGCACTTCCCAAGCAGGTAACTTAGGATGGATGCTCTTGAAATTCCCGCTCCATGCGGTCTGCCCCAATCCTTCCCTTCCCTCCTTCCTGAGGAATAGCCACACCCTCAATGGATTATTCATTTTTTCCACTGTAGGAATTTATAGTTACACTATGAGTGTAACCACAAGTCATTGCACAAGTATGTTACTTTACATGTAGTGTTGTTTTTCAATTTTGTGGATCTCTGCCCATTTTATAGTTGGAAACCTTGAGGCTCAGGACCTGAGCCATCTGCTCATGTGCACAACGGTCATGAATGGCAGAGCCAGGCCAGGGCCTGGGACTCTCTCCCTAAAGTCCCTTTTGTGGGAGAATTCAGCATCCACAGGGCCCCTGGAGATAAATTTCTCCTCTACATAGGCCGCCCTGGGCCAGGGAAGAGGATGCTCCGTTTTGTTGGGATGATTTTTAGAGGCGGGCATCTCCTGGCCTCAGAGTGCCCAGGCCACCTGGGAGCAGGGACGAGAAGCCAAGAAGAGCCTACCCTTGGCTGACTGTCATTTGGTGGAAGGGAGATTAATCCTGCCTTGCTCCAGCAAGCTGGTGCACAAAGTTGCTGCCCATGAGGTGACCAGGTCTGGGCCACTTCTCTACACAGTGGGGAGCAGCTTAGTCCTGGTGATTTTATATCACCAAGGATTTCAGAATTCTAGTTAAGGGGAAGGAGTCCCTATTGAGCCTCCCTGTCACTTTGGCTGAAAGGTGGGTCAGTGGGCCTGGGGTCTGGTGAGCTGGAAGCCGGCCTTTTGGGAGGATATAAAGAGTGTAGGATGCCTGGTGAGCAGCTGGCAGGCACAGCCTGGAGGAAGTAAGGCCACCAGCGGGTAGGTTGGGGGGAAGTTGAGTGGGGCCTCCATGCATGCATGCGGGATCACAGTGAGGGCCTGGCACCCATGAGTACCCCACCACAAACTGACACCTCACACTCCAGCAGGCACGGACACTCTAGTGTGCACAGCCAGACCCACATGTGTATACATACCTACACACACCCAAACACACATGTGCATCCACACACGTGCACACACGAAGTGTACATACTCACATACCCAAGCACACGTGCGCAGGCACACACAGAGCCCACTGGAGCCTTGCCTACCACTAGAGGGTACTGGAAGTCTTCCCATCAGAAATTCATTAGCTGAAACTGATGCACGAACACACACAAAGCCGGGGGTGGGGGTGGGTGGTAGGAGGGGGGAAGAAAGTATGAAAAAGAAAAGAAAATCCCTTGAAAAATATAGCAGTTGATAGTAATTCCAGTAGACAACATGGTAAATCCTGGAAGCTGATAACAATAATAATAAAGTATGAGCAGCATGGTGCCAGATTAACAGAGATATGTAGTGTATTACTTCCCAGAACAGTAAGCCAAGCTGATTATCCCAACATTTGTACCCTGAGTTGGCCTCTTCTCTAGGTTTGTGAGTGTCATGCACACCTCTTCCCCGTACCCTCTCTGAACCACTAAGAGCCGCTTTGGTGGTGTTAGAGGGGTAAGAAATCACATTTCCATTAGAGGCCCCTGGGTCTCAGCTGGCCATTCTGCTTCCTCACTGTGGTCCAAGCTGCAGCAGGACATTGGTCCTGCCTGGATCCCTGGGCAGTTGGTCCCATCCCTTTTGTCAGGACCTCAATCGTAGCTGGGCTGGTGCTGCCCCTAGCTTGGGGTTTCCTGTTCATCCCCGGGAGGGATGATTGCAGCAGAAGGATCCCACAGTGTTTCCTGCCCTCGCTCATAGAGAACCAGGACCAGTAGGAGTTGTTCTCAGTTGACTCCTGTTCACAGCATAACTTCCCTCACCCTCATCCAGGGCAAAAGGCAAATGTGTACATCCGTGTGGCTGTGAATTTTAAGCTGTCAGGGTCTCCAAGGAAGGGAAAGATGAGCATTTTAGGGCTGAGTTTGGGTCAGGCTTCCCAGCTCCAGTTTTGTACGAGGGTCTATGTTTCTGCCTGGTTTGGGGGCCTGGGCACCCTCCTCACCATGCTCAAGTTCAGGACCATCTGTGAGGTGGCCAGAAGGACCTCTGGCATGAGGCCCTCAGCCCTCCCCAGGCCCTGAGTCCAAAGTGTGCCCATAAGAGGCCCTGGCTTGCAGCTAGCTACCTTTCCCCACACCATTCCCTGATCTTCTCTGTACTGTGAGGCAGCGCGGGACTCCTCAGCCCTGTTGTCTGCCTGCCCCTGGACCCTGTCTCTGTAATGTTCCTTGAGCAGGGCTGTGGCTCACATCCTTAGTCCTAGCTACTTGGGAAGCTGAGGTGGGAGGGTCACTTGCACCCCAGGAGATCAAGGTTGCAGTGAGCTCTGATCCTGCCACTGCACTCCAGGCTGGGTGACAGAACGAGACTTGGTCTTTAAAAAATATATAAAAAGCAAACAAAAAATTCCTTGATCAAGCACTTCTTACATGCTCCAGGCTCTGCTGGGTATGGGGAAAGAGGGTGAAGGAGATTCAGGAGGCGTCCCGAGAGGGAGGAGAGCAGCTGGGCCAATCCTGACTGTAGACTGGAGCCATGAGAGGGATGGAGCAGCTGGTAGGGGTCAGCACTGAAGTCCAGGAGGAGGAAACAATGCCTCCCACCAGGACAGAGGCTTACGTGTTGGAGAACACATCCGTTCCTCCAACAACACTTATCAAGCACCTACTGTGCACCAGGCATGTACAGCAGTGACTAAGAAGGCAGGGTCACTGCTCCCTCAGAGCTTAAATTCCAGTTTGGGTGTATGTGAGTTCCTCGTGGCTACTGAAACAAATCATTAAAAACGAGGTGATTGAAATCAAGAAAAATGTATTCTCTCAGAGTCCCAGGAGCCAGAAGTCTGAGATGAAGGTTTTGGCAGAGCCTCTGGCCCTCTGAAGCCTCTAGGGGAGGATCCCGGGGTTTCTTGGCTTGTGGCCACATCACTCGCATCGCTGCCTCCCTCTTCAGCTGGCCTCCTCTGAGTCTCTGTCCACATCTCCGTCTTTCTCTCGCTGTTTAGATCAGGGCCTACCCTCACTCTGTCTGACCTCATCTCAACCTGATTACATCTGTATTTCCAAATAAGGTCACAGGCACAGGTGGTGGGGGTTAGGACATCGTTCTATTATCTGCTGGATGAGAGACAATAAGAAAGAAAATGCAGCAAGGAGCAAAAAGTAGGAGAGGGAAGGGAGAGGGCCTGGGAGATGTAGTGAGTAAGAGGAAGAAGGTTCTGGAAGGGGCCAAATGAGGCTGAGCCATATAGGCAGGGAAAGTTGTTCTCAGTTAATTCCAGCAGCTTCTAATGGGAAGGTCTAAAGCAGGAGCATGACCTTCCAATTTGTGTTCCAGAAAGATTCTTCCCATCAGTGGTACTTCATGTGGATCTGTGAATAGAGAACTCATGGGGGTCTGTGAATTTTGACTGGAAAAACGACATCTTTTTTTTTTTTTTTTTGAGACAGAACCTCAAGCTGCCACCCTGGGTAGAGTGCTGTGGCATCACAGCTCACAGCAACCTCCAACTCCTGGGCTTAAGTGATTTTCTTGCCTCAGCCTCCCAAGTAGCTGGGACTATAGGCACCTGCCATAATGCCCGGCTATTTTTTGGTTGCAGACGTCATTGTTGTTGGGCGGGCCTGGGCAGGATTTGAACCTGCCAGCTCTGGTGTATGTGGCTGGCGCCTTAGCTGCTTGAGCTACAGGCGCCAAGCTGAAAAATGACATCTTTATGTTCCCTAAGCCCTCATTGAAAGTTAGCATTTCCTTCTGCTATGGATGCAGGCAACACAAAGGGGCACTGGGCACACCAGGGCTTGTCACCAGCAGACACGAGTTCTGCATCTTTAGTCGCAGCTGTCGCAGGTAACGCACAGTGAGCGCTGCTTATGCTCATCACGATTTTGAAATAACGACAGCTGTTGGCCCCATCACTAGAGCTTGTTATTGAATCTTGTTATTTAATGCATTCACAAAAAAGCATATAAATTACCAGATTACAAATTTGCTCTTTAAATATTTTGATAGCTGTATTTCAACAAAGCTGGTTTCCTGTGCAATCCTATGTGTTTTATTTTATGAATTCAAAAAGGGGTCCCTGGGTTTTCAGGTTACTGAGGGGTTCATGGCTCCTATGGGCAGGTGGGGAGGAGGGGCTAGGCAGGAGCAGAGATTTGGAGGATCTGTCAGGGTTCCAATGGGACCCAGGTTGAGTCTTGGGTTTCTAGCCTGAGTGGCTGGTGGGCCAGTGCCATTTGTTGAGGGGGAAGAGGAATGGGCTTACTTCTTTCCAGGGAGAAAACATCAAGTTTATTTGGTTTTGGACACTGAATTTGGGGGAATCTAAGTGGAGAAGCCAAGGGGTCCTGGATTCATTAGGCCGGAAGTGCCAATTTGGGGTTTGCTTGCATGAGGTCATTTGATCCTCACAAAAAGTTGCCTCAGAGCGCAGATGTCCCCTTTCCATCTCTGGGATCCCTATTATCCAACATCACAGGCATCTCCCAGCCTACAGACACCAAGAAGACTCCTCACTGTGAAGTCATGGATGGCTAAGCACAGTTGGGGCTCAGTTTTCATGTCACCAAGATGCCTAACCCCTGTGCTGGGCCTTGGGCTGGGGACATGGGGCGGTAAAAGCAAGTCTTGTTCTCAAGGAGCTAATGGTTTCCCTGACTCTTTCTGTATCTGTCACTGTTTTTCTCTCTCTGTTCTCTTTTTCCCTTCCTCTGTCCCTCTCCCTCCCTCTCCCTCTCTTTCCCTCCCTCAACACACACAGGCAAATGCAATTTCACAGCCCCATACCCACATTCACATCCCACCCATCAGACAAGCTGGAGGAGGTACTCAGCATCGATCAAAACAAGATCAGAAGCGAATATGACATGCGATAGGAAAGAAAGAAATTCCTGTATTAGAGGTTCATTTCCAGTCACCCCAACCAGTGTGGAAACTTTCAATACAATTTTTAGCCAAACACCTGGGGCTTCAAAGCAGCCTGTGTTGAGAGGAGAGGGTGTGAGCTTTGGCTTCCTCATTCACAAATGGCTAATTTTAGTACCACACAAACCAGAAAGCCAGAAATCTTCTTTCTTCTTTTCCCCCCACACTCCCTCCTCATCCACCCCCTACCTGGTGCAGATGTGGCTCCTGCCCACGCCCATGAGCCTGTGGCTTCCTGCTATGGCTATGATGGTCGTGCGTGGCCCTGCCTGGGAGGGCAAGGCCTGGGTGCTCCAGAGGACAGTATTCATACCAAGGGTAATGCAAGAAGTGGCCATGTGAGGACCCTTGGCTTGAGGAGGAGTGGCTAGTGGAGGGGGAGGGGCTGATCCAAGTCCCCTCCTGAAGCATTGCCTCTTGAATACCTGGGTATGCAGTCTTCCTGAATTTTGTCTGACCTTGACCTCTGCACTTGGAAAAAGCCAACTAAGCCTGCTCCAAAAAATGCCCTGAGGGCTCGCCCCCCTAGCACAGGGTTTAGGGCGCCAGCCACATACATCGAGGCTGGCAGGTTTAAACCCGGCCTGGGTCAGCTAACCAACAATGACAACTGCACCAACAAAAAAAATAGTTGGGCATTGTGGAAGGCACCTGTAGTCCCAGCTACTTGGGAGGCTGAGGCAAGAGAATCCGTTAAGCCCCAAAATTTGAGGTTGCTGTGAGCTGTGACATCACAGCACCGTACCGAGGTCAACATAGTGACACTGTCTCAATAAAACAAAAATGCCCTGAGGCGGCTGTGGGAAGTGCTTGGAGGTTCCCCTTGTTGAGTCTGAACTCTCTCTGTTCTTAACTGTGAGATCCCCCCTTAGGCTCAGTTTCCCCATCTTTAAAATGGGGGTAATAGCGCCAGGGTTTGGAAAGGACACATGTGAATTAGCCCCGTGCATAGAAGATGTACTTGTCCCTGGGAAGAGATGTCTCTCTTTGGCCAGTTTGTAGGATCTCCTTCAAGACTAGGAGACCCAGCGGCCCTGAGCCACTGCTCACCTGAAGTGGGCACTTTGAGGTTTGTGCAAGTGATGGGACCAGGGTATAGTGGGAGGCCAATGGAAACAGGGGCAGCTGTCTGCGCAGAGCCATGGCTCCCCTCACTTGAGGCTGGCCCAGGTGCCAGGGTGGGAGGGGACCTGCCAAAGGCACAGGGACCCAGCCCTGTGGGGAGGGGAGCCCTTGCAACCCCTTAGGTGGAGCATGGCTGGGCCCTGCTCCCCAGAGGCCTCTGTGAGATAGTTGGCCTGGGGCAAAAGTGACCTCTGCTTTCAGTTTCTGATTTTTAAAACAATGCATAAAAATTCAATGAAACATAGTTGCCTTGAGGTCATAATGACAGAAAAAAATCAATGAAATACTTGTATAAGGAGAAAAGTTAGGTGTGAGCCAAGGCAAGGTCACTACCCCTGAGCTGCATCTCTAAGCTGCCAATGTGTAATGTCATCCCTCTGGTGTTTTTCTTGGATTTTTTTTTCTCCTCTTGCTGTCCACTCCCCGGCTACAGACTTGCTCAGCCCCACCGAAGCTGGGACCCACAGGCAGTCTTTCATAAGTGTCTGAAGCCAAGAAACTGTCCAGCAACCAAACAATGAATCCCAAGACTTTTGTTTCTTGAATATTATGAAGCAAACATATCATTCATAGCAACACCTGAAAATGTTCTTTTCCTCTCCCATATACACTTCTTTCACACTGAGCTGCTTCCTCTTCTCTTGGAAAATTTCCCTCAAACCTACCTCTGTTTTTTGCCCAAATACCTCTCTTGTCTTCCTTCTGCTATAAATGCCTCAAGTCTGAGGGTAGACCCCTCCTTGGGGGGAGGGAAAAGGAAAGCAGCTGAGCAGTCAAAACAAACTTCAGCAGCAGAGGGGAAATCTGTCCCTTGGTATGAGAGCCCCCAGCACATTTTATGTGATTCTGCCTGGCTGGACTTGTATGCTGCCTCAGGACCTTTGCTCTTGTCCCCAGTGCCTCTATGTTGTTGCAATGTTTCTACTTCTCATGGCCCTCTACTCAACTGCCACCTCCTCAAGGAAACCATGCCATCTAAACAAGCTCTCCTGTGGCAATATGTTGTCTTCCTCCCCAAAGCCCAGTCCTATTTTCTGTGTCTGGGTGGTATGTGCATAGCCCCGGTGAGAAACTCATGTTTGGTCAAAGCCCATTATGGCTATCCTCTTCCCCTTGCCAGGGATTGGTCCAGGGGTGGGCATGTGACTCAGTATTGACCAATGAGATGTCAAGAAAGAACTTCTGGCCTGCTGGGAAGGCAGTTCCTGTGAGAAAGGAGATTGTGCTCAAGGAGGAAGACCACCATGTCCCTCATCCCTTCCTGCTTTGGGTGCCGGCCTGTGGGCATGTGATGCCTTGATTTGTGGCAGCCATCTTACAATGATGAAGCAGCTGGCCTGGCAGAAAAAAACACTTTTCTTGAACAACAAGTTCTGGAGAGAAGAGGACAGGCTTCTCCTTTTAGATGGATCATGCACCCTCCAGTTTGCCAGAGTCCCATTTGTCCCTATGGCATTACCCTGGCTCACTTCACTCATTTACATTCTTGCTGCTAGTCCCTGGGCACCTCTTGGGACAATGAATGGCTTGTTTAATTGTGTGTCTATCTCAGTAAGCTGCCAGCACCCTGAGAGTAGGTACTAGGGCTGATAATTCTAGGACTCATCACTGCACCAGGCAAATGGCAGGAATGCAGCCCCCGTCTAAGGCAGCATGCTCCAATAGAACTTTCTGCAGCAACAGAAATGTCCTGTAAGTTCCACTGCCTGATACAGTACCCCCAGCCCCATGAGGCTATTGAACATTAGAGATGTGGCTAGTCTGATGGAGGAACTGGATTTTTAATTTTATTTACTTTTAATTGATTTAAACTTAAATAGCTATTTGTGGCTAATGGCTGCCATTAGTGTCGTAGAGAATCGCACCCATCTCTGTGGCTTCCAGTGCCTTTTCTGCTCCAATCTTTAGAGCCTGTTGGGTTGGTGAGGTAATCAATAGAATGGCTTCTGGACACCTTGGGGCTCTTCCTTCTTCCATCTGCCCTGGCCTGTACTGTTTGAGCAGAATACCCCTGGCCCTTCTGAGCTCTGAGAGGCTGGAATTCTACACAGTGGGCCCAGCAGGCCCAAGCTCCCTCTACACAGGTGGAGTCACCTGTTAGCTAGGTGAAACTTTGCACTGAGCAGTTACGGCAAGGGCCTGGGAGAGGTTTGTAAAGAATGTTCTGCCAGGGCAGCGCCTGTGGCTCAAAGGAGTAGGGTGCTGGCACCATATGCCAGAGGTGGCAGGTTCAAACCCAGCCCCAGCCAAAAACTGCCAAAAAAAAAAAGAGGAATGTTCTGCTGGCTTGGCACCTGTGGCTTAGCAGCTAGGGCTTCAGCCACATATACCAGGACTGGCGGGTTTGAATCCAGCTTGGGCCTGCCAAACAACAACTACAACCAAAATAGCCAGGCATTGTGGCAGGTGCCTGTAGGCCCAGCTACTTGGGAGGCTGAGGCAAGAGAATTACTTAAGCCCAAGAGGTTGCTGTGAGCTGTGATGCCACGGCACTACCCAGGGTGACATAGTGAGACTCTGTCTAAAAAAAAAAGGAATGTTCTGCTGGCTTGGTAACTGGCTGAGGACATGTACTGTTGTTTCAGCCCGGGGGTTCCCAGAACACAGGCCTTGGGGATGAGGTGGATTAAACAAGGCTGCAAGTTCTTTGGAACTCCCCCACTACAGGAAGAATTTATTTCCCTGTTCCTTGAATCTGCGCTGGCCTTCATGTGCTGTGGACATGTTCTGGGACTCTTGAGGCTAGGTCAAAAGGACTTTATGGACACACCATTTCTGGAAGCCTACGCTGCCATTAAGAAATCTCTGAAGCCCTGAATCCACCAGGCTGGAGACTCCATGCGTAGGCCCTGCTGTTGACAGCTCATCCCCATAGCAGCACCACCAAGGACCACCGGCATGGACCAGTGTCCCTGAGGATAGGAGGAAGAGAGGATCGGGCTGTGTCCAGCAGAGGTGAGGCGGTGAGGTCTCAGCACTACATGTCCTCCAGGGGGAACCATGATCACAAACCACATACACCACTTTGCAGTTTAGAAGAGCAGCCCGAGTCAGGTTCTTAGAACTCAGAGCATGACCGAGGCACAAAGAGGGGCAGGTGAGTCCACCACCCTGACCCCATGAGTCAGGCCAAATGGAAAAGCTACCAGTCTATGTTCATGGATGCCGCTCCTGGGGAGGGCCATGTGGCCCTGTCCAAGAGGACAAGCATTTAGTCCCTGCTGGGGAAGTTTACCCTGCAGAGAGATTGAAATCGCAGAAGGATGTTTGGGCAGCTACTCTCTACATTCATCGACAAAGACGCTAAGCCAAGGTGAACAGCCCTTACTGGGACACTAGACAGCTGTCGAAAGGAGGAAGTGATCAGAGCTCCAAGATAAACATTTAAAGTAAAAAACCAAACCAAACCAAACCAAACCAAACATCCAAGTAAGTTAGAGCACAGTGTGTACCAGGTGCTGCTGTCTCTGGTGAGTATGTGCTGTTTGTGCTCCCTAATGGAGTTGGCATGCGAATTTGGTTTGCAAGAGTGAGAAGAGCTTTGCAGGACACACTGACGTTAAGAGACCTTGTTTCCTATGTGTGTTGGGGGCTGGGGGACGAGGAAAGGTGAGGATTTAAATGTGCAGCTTTTTTTTTTTTAATTAAATCATAGCTGTGTACATTAATATGATCATGGGGCACCATACACTGTTTTTATAGACCATTTGACATGTTTTCATTACACTGGTTAACATAGCCTTCCTGGCATTTTCTTAGTTATTGTGTTAAGACATTTATATTCTACATTTACTAAGTTTCACATGGACCCTTGTAAGATGCACTGCAGGTATAATCCCACCAAAAGTATTCATTTTCAAGAAGATTCACTTTATTCTTTAAAAGGCAAACTTGTTAAGGGTATCATTTGATTTGCAAAAATATGCTATTTTAAATATCAATTGTATTATAAAGAAAGGTGCACATATAGATAAATACAAAGGATGAAATCCTTTTACCAAACTCCTACTCTTCCAAAAATATTCTCTCTGACTCTGTGTTCTACAACTAAACAGGCGGGGAAGAAATGAGCTGGTTTAGCAGGAAGCTATAAATGGTGATTGAAGGGTTTAGAAAGAAATCTATTAAAGGAGGTCAATAGAATGAAAATTATTCAGCATGAAGATTAAAGGTTGATTTGAGAAAATTAAATAACAATCTATAAATACATGAAGGGCTCACACACAGGCAATAATCATCATCTTTCCAAGTCCAATTTTGACCAGAACAAGACAAAAATTATGTTAGATAAAAGAAAGAATTCTTGAAAGTAGTAATTATTTAATATTAAAATAGATAACTAAGGGATGTTGTGGGGCTTTATTCCCTGTGAGAGAGCTTTTAAAATATGACCCAAAATACACAACCTGCTTAGAGGTAAAGGAATGCACTAGATAACCTCTCAAGGTCTCTTCACAATGTCTAGACTCAAAAGTTTTAAATGTATTTCTCTTCTTGAAATATTAGTTTCTTTTTATTCCTTGCTTCACCTAAGAAAAACTATGTTGAAAGAATAATTTTAGGATTTGGATATCTTCCAATTTTCTCCCACATCCATCTTAAAGTTCTGTCATTTTGCTGATTACTTTCTGACATTTATTTGTCAAATAAGTGTTAAACATGGAAAAGAAGGTGAGCAAGAACATATGCCATAGAAATTTTGAAACATAATTATCTTTTCTTATCCTTCATGCCCAAGAGGGCTCTAGCAAAGCATGTCTCCTCCTCCTCCAAAGCTCCCCCCACCCCATGCCCCAAAGCTGGTTTATATTTGGAGCAGAGAATTCCATCTGCTCTGTTGTTACTTCCCATAAATTGTCTGTAACATTAACATAGATCAAGAAAATTAATTAAGGAAATGGTGAAGAAAGTGTTGAAATATCTACAATGTAACTAGATTCAAGGTTAACCATGTTACAGCTTACATTACAATTTCAACCCGTTTTCACCTATCTTCAATTTAGCAGAGGAAAATGCTCATTGAAAGTCTCAGAATTTAAGAAAAACTGGAAAATTTTTGCTATCAACTAAAACATATTCAGTTACAGGAAGCTACAGAGTTATTAAAACAATTTCATTGATGTATCAGTCAGTGTTCTCCAGAGAAACAGAACTAACAGGATATGTGCAGAGAGAAGAGTAAGAAAGAGAAACTTATTTTAAGGAATTGGCTCACAAGATTGTGTGGGCTGGCAAATCTGTATAGCTGGCCAGTTGGCTGGTTATTCAGGCAAGAGTTGATATTGATGTCTCGTGTTCCAAATTTGTAGGGCAGGCAGTCTGGAGATTCAGGCAGGATTCCTGTGATATGGGCTTGAAGCGCAATTCTTTTTTCTTAAGAAAATTGCAGTTTATATTGTGTCTTCAAATAATAAAATGAAGCCTACTCATATTATGAAAAAACAACCTTTCTTGCTTAAAAGTCCACTAATTTTAGATGTTAATTACATCTACAAAATGCTTTCACAAACTAGTGTTTGACCAAACAACTGGGCACAATAGCCTAAGCAAGTCGATGTAAAATTTAACCATCACAACTGGGTTCCTTATTTTCACACTTACAGGAAGTTTTACTGGTTCCTTTATTATGAAAACCCTGCTATAAATTCATCCTTGATAACAGATATAGGCCATTTGTGAATAAGTCAATTTGCTTATTTATTCTTTAGTCAACAAATACTTGTTGAGCACTCCTATAGCCAACACTGTCTGGCATGTCCAATTCATGGCCCACAGGCCACATGTGGGTCATATAAGGACTTCTTTAATTGTCTGTGGTGACAGACATTATATATCATGAAAATTATGCATGGATTCTTTTTTTTTTTTCCATCAGTGTTTATGTATTTTATTTGTGGGCCAAGACAACTCTTCTTGTAATGTGTAGCAGAGAAGCCAAAAGGTAGGACATTCCAGGTTCTAGACACTAGAAATACAGAAATGGAGAAGATAGATAAAGCTCTTGACACCAGGGACCTTACATTCACCTTATTTAGAGTACTTGTGATTACTTAAAATTACCTTTTTTATCTGCTAGCTTTTTCTTATCTATTCCCATAATAATATTATTTCAACAAGCTGGGAATATTCTCTGTTGTATTATTGCTATATGCACAGAACAAATAATAGATCCAAGTAGATAATAGGTAACCAAGACATGTACTAAGTGAATTAAATAGTCCAGCATAGACCTTCCATCTTGAAGGTGATAAAACAAAGATCCTTAGAGAATAACTTATTAAAAGTCTTATTATTTTAGTTATCCTACCAGAAATAGACCACAAGTGCTCAGGTTCATATATCTTCTGATAAACTGCACATATAAAAGGCATATTCAGCAAACATTCATGAAAACTGTGGTAATTTATAAAAATAATGGTCCCAGCAAAGAGAAATTATACTCATAAATTAGTTCAAGAGTATCATTTATTCTTTATCATCTTCTTCCAAAAGATAATGTCAGTTTTTCTACCTCCTTCTACCTTCAATTAAAAAATACCCTCGTGGAGCTGCGCAGCGGCCAGAGACTACTTGCAATCGGCACCCGCTGGACCTCTGGAAGACCTGCTTCTTTGCGGAATCAGCGCCTGCCCGGGCCTCCAGAAGAGCTGTACTGTTGCCCATGATCGGTGTCCTCTGGAACTCTTGAAGAGCTGCGCTGCGACCCACAATCGGCACCCACCCAGACCTCAGTATGAGCAGCTGCAAGCCACAAGCTGCAGTCCACACCCTCCAGGCTTTCGCATGCCCTGAACAGGAACTCCGGGAGCGGCGCAAGCCCGCATTCTACCTCCTGTACCCTCCCTGCCT
The DNA here is from genome assembly GCA_963574355.1 of Loris lydekkerianus. Classification (NCBI taxonomy): domain Eukaryota; kingdom Metazoa; phylum Chordata; class Mammalia; order Primates; family Lorisidae; genus Loris; species Loris lydekkerianus. Next base: position 24,506 of record CAUYPK010169503.1, read on the forward strand.
CCACACCGCATGCTCATCTGGCCAGGGACTCTGCACGGAGCCCTTCTCCTGGCCAGAGGCTGTTGGAGCCTTGGGCTCTCTGTGCCAGACTCACTGGGTGCCAAGAACTCCCAGAATGGTGTGCACCACCCTCCGCCCTGTGCTGGATCTGGGTGGGTCATACTCTGGAGCTGCTTCCACAACCAGAACTCCCTGACTGGGGCAGCCCCAGAGGAGCTACACAGGGTCACTCCCTACAAAGATCCAACAACAATAGAGTGATCCCACTGGGGTCAAATCTTAGAGCGGCACCTCCACAACTCTGAGGATGGCCAGAGGCAACAGTGAAAAACAATGGAAAAATTCTGGCAATATGAATAATCAGAGTAGATCAACTCTCCCAAGGAACAATGGGGCAGACACAGCACAAGATCCCATGCACAAACAAATAGCTGAGCTGTCAGAAATCAAATTCACAATCTGGATAGCAAATAAGACCAAATTAGAATTCCAACCAATAACCCAAAAGATGGCTCAAGAATTCAACAAATTCAAAGACAAATGACCAAAGATTTTGACACATTGAGACAAGAAGTTGCAGCCCTCAAAGATCTGAAGAACAAAGAAGAATCCCTCAGTAACAGAACAGAGCAAGCACCAGAAAGGATTTCTGACATTGAAGACAAAGATTTCAAAAAACTCTTTCAAAGCACTCCCAAACTCTCAAAGAGGAAGAGAAATGGAGGGCAAAAACAGATCACTCTCTCAGAGACCTCTGGGATAATTCAAAGAAAACCAATATTCGTCTTATAGGGATCCCCGAAAGTGATGAAATGGCTTCACAAGGCATAGAGTCTCTTCTCCATGAGATCATGAAGAAGAACTTTCCAGACATGCCAAGAGATTCTGAAATTCAGATAGCAGACAGTTTCAGAACTCCAGCAAACTCAACCCGAATAAGACTTCCCCCAGACACATCATAATCAATTTCACTAAAGTTAAAATGAAAGAGAAAATTCTGAAAGCAGTCAGACGAAAGAAAACCATCAACTACAAGGGCAAGAATATTAGAATAACTGCAGTTCTCTCGGCTGAAACCTTTCAAGCTAGAAGAGGATGGTCATCAAATTTTAATCTCCTAAAACAAAATAACTTTCAACCCAGGATCCTGTACCCAGCTAAACTGAGTTTCATTTATGACGGAGAAATTAAATACTTCAATCACATTCACCTGTTGAAGAAATTTGCCATAACTAAAGCAGCTCTCCAGGATATCCTGAGACCTATCCTCCATCAAGACCACTGTAATCCTCCACCACAAAAGTAAACCAACCCAGAAACTTTTTGATCAAATCCCAACTCCCACAGTCGCAAAAGGATTAAAAATGTCCACCGGACTCTCAAAAGG